>CM069454.1:36695457-36738073 GCA_035610835.1 Ophiura sarsii | reverse complement strand
ATAGGGTTAAGTGCAACAATGGAAACTGCATCATTTTGTATTCAAATGGAGACTGCTTCATCAATGTTGGTGCTATTGTAAAAAATAGGGACAGCGGTCCCAAATAGGTCGTCCGTTTATATGGGTAGATTAAAAACAAGGTGGCTCTCAAACCACAGGCATCAGGCAACTAGAAAGAAAGAGGACATAGTATTATAGTATAGCCTCCCTGTTAAAGACACAATAAGTAAACATAATGTAAATAAATAAACATCCTGGAGTTTGGTTACAATTGTACTTCACCTGTTTAAATGTAATCAATTTTACATATGCAGCCAATTTAACATCTTGACATCAGATGACCATTGACCTTGATATGTGACCTCATTAACATATGAAGGTTTTCATGTTGCATCTATGACCCGAGTTTGGTTGCAATTGGTCATTGTAAAAGAAATGGACAAATGTAATCAATTTTACATAAGCAGACACTTTTACATATTGACCTCAGACGATCTTTGACCTTGGTATGTGACCTTTGACCTCAATAACGTATGAAGGTGACCATGATGCATCTATGACCGAAGTTTGGTTGCAATTGGTCATTGTATGGAAAAGAAATGGACAAATGTAATCAATTTGACATATGCAGCCACTTTTACATCTTGACCTCAGATGACCTTTGACCTTGGTATGTGACCTTTGACCTCATTAACATATGAAGGTTTCCATGTTGCATCTATGACCGAAGTTTGATTGCAATTGGTTATTGTATGGAAAGGAAATGGACAAAACAAAAAGTGTATACCAATTTGTTGACAGACAGACTGACACAGACTGACGAAGGATGCTGCCATAAGGTCTCTTCCTACGGACGACCTACAAATGAGGTTTTAAAATGTGCGGAAGAAAATTCCGGTTCTTTTCCATATTTTGGATTTATTTAGGTTCCTAGAAATAAAACACAGGGTGTCTCGAAAAAAGTGGTTAGTGTTTTTTTGTGATGTGTTTATAAAGACTCCTCTCGGGTAAGGTTATCCACTTGAGCCATTGCCAGATGAGGAAGAGAGCTTCCCCATTGCATATAGTATTGTCATCTATACAGACTCCTCTCAGGTAAGGTTATCAACTTGAGCCATTGCCAGAAGAAGAAGAGAGCTTCCCCATTGCATATAGTATTGTCACCTATAAAGACTCCTCTCCGGTAAGGTTATCCACTTGAGCCATTGTCAGAAGAGGAAGAGAGCTTCCCCATTGTATATAGTATTGTCATCTATAAAGACTCCTCTCAGGTAAGGTTATCCACTTGAGCCATTGCCAGAAGAAGAAGAGAGCTTCCCCATTGCATATAGTATTGTCATCTATAAAGACTCCTCTCAGGTAAGGTTATCCACTTTGAGCCATTGTCAGAAGAAGAGAGCTTCCCCATTGTATATAGTATTGTCATCTATAAAGACTCCTCTAAGGTACCTAAGGTTATCCACTTGAGCCATTGTCAGAAGAAGAAGAGAGCTTCCCCATTGCATATAGTATTGTCATCTATAAAGACTCCTCTCAGGTAAGGTAATCCACTTGAGCCATTGTCAGAAGTAGAAGAGAGCTTTCCCATTGCATATAGTATTGTCATCTATAAAGACTCCTCTCAGGTAAGGTTATCCACTTGAGCCATTGCCAGAAGAAGAAGAGAACTTCCCCATTGCATATAGTATTGTCATATATAAAGACTCCTCTCAGGTAAGGTTATCCACTTGAGCCATTGCCAGAAGAGGAAGAGAGCTTCCCCATTACATATAGTATTTTCATCTATAAAGACTCCTCTCAGGTAAGGTTATCCACTTCAGCCATTGTCAGAAGAAGAAGAGAGCTTCCCCATTGCATATAGTATTGTCACCCATAAAGACTCCTCTTCGGTAAGGTTATCCACTTGAGCCATTGCCAGAAGAGGAAGAGAGCTTCCCCATTGCATATAGTAATGTCACCTATAAAGACTCATGTCAGGTAAGGTTATCCACTTGAGCCATTGTCAGAAGAGGAAGAGAGCTTCCCCATTGCATATAGTATTGTCACCTATAAAGACTCATCTCAGGTAAGGTTATCCACTTCAGCCATTGTCAGAAGAAGAAGAGAGCTTCCCCATTGCATATAGTATTGTCATCTATAAAGACTCCTCTCAGGTAAGGTTATCCACTTGAGCCATTGCCAGAAGAAGAAGAGAGCTTTCCCATTGCATATAGTATTGTCATCTATAAAGACTCCTCTCAGGTAAGGCTATCCACTTGAGCCATTGCCAGAAGAAGAAGAGAGCTTCCCCATTGCATATAGTATTGTCACCTATAAAGACTCCTCTCAGGTAAGGTTATCCACTTGAGCCATTGCCAGAAGAAGAAGAGAGCTTCCCCATTGCATATAGTATTGTCACCTATAAAGACTCATCTCAGGTAAGGTTATCCACTTTAGCCATTGTCAGAAGAAGAAGAGAGCTTCCCCATTGCATATAGTATTGTCATCTATAAAGACTCCTCTCAGGTAAGGTTATCCACTTAAGCCATTGCCAGAAGAAGAGAGCTTCCCCATTGCATATAGTATTGTCACCTATAAAGACTCATCTCAGGTAAGGTTATCCACTTTAGCCATTGTCAGAAGAAGAAGAGAGCTTCCCCATTGCATATAGTATTGTCACCTATAAAGACTCCTCTCCGGTAAGGTTATCCACTTGAGCCATTGCCAGAAGAAGAAAGAGAGCTTCCCCATTGCATTTAGTATTGTCATCTATAAAGACTCCTCTCATGTAAGGTTATCCACCAATCTCGAGTGAAGATTTGCTAATGTAAACAACAGTTGCTTACACTGCCTCACATGGTCACTCCCAGCGGGCACTCAACCATATTTCAACGTTGAATCAACGTTGAAATATGGTTGCGTTGTTAAACAACATGATTTCAACATCTTTTCAACTACATTATGTGCTTTGTGAAGTAACATTGAATATTGACGTTGATTCAACGTTGTTGAAAATCATGTTTCCAACCATCAGTCTGGAGCTAATTTGCATATTTTACTTGGCCTTATATTAGCCGAGTAAATTGTGCAAATCGCTCATTAGCATAATTGCAATGGTACAAAAAGTAGTATCGGTGCTCGTGTGTATAATTTCAATTATGCTAATGAGTTAATTTGCACCTTTTATTCATTTAAACCTATTATTTTATTTGAATTAAGTCGATGCATTAATTTAACACCATAGAATGTATATTGATATACACTTGTATATGCATATTTTCGCACTGGTTTTAAGAAAGGTGATTGCTCACTAAACAAATGCATATACTTTGTGCAAGAACATAAACATCCCAAGAGTCAATGCCCTTGCAGTCCCCCTCCCCTCTCCCCTGGTTGCCAAGCGATATAAAAGCTTCACACAGTTTACTTTTAGGAAAAAATCGACACATTTTCTGTTGATTCAACATCGTATTTCAACGTTGATTATGTTGAATTTTGGTTAAATAGTTGAAATTTGGTTGGTATATCAACAAAATTTCAACTACATGACGAAAATTCAACATTGAATCAACGTTGAAATATGACGTTGAATCAACGTTGAAATCTATGGTTGGTACAAACTTTCAAATCCAACTGTTAATTCAACGATATTTCAACGTTGATAATCAACGTTGATGCAACGTTGTGACGTCATTTTGCCAGCTGGGTGGGAACGATCATGTGTATGGTTGATTAGAGAGTACAAACTTATTTGTTAAAACGTTTTGCTTTGTTGTCAATGGCAAGGGATCATCTATACCATGTATCAATAAGCATATTCTATTAGTTTTCTTCTATCATGTCTTTTGGAAGAATCACTGGAGTACTACATAACTAAGATTTTGGAATGAGACTCAGTGTTAGTGCATGTTTTTAATATGATGGGTCACACATCTGCAACTTTTCAATTAGTCTTTTTCTCATACTTTTCTTGGTTATAGGTTGAGCGTTTGCTGCGATCCATCTACCAACCTCAAAACGTCTACTGTATTCACACAGACAATAGTTCCACACCAGCATTCAAGACTGCCATTCAAAAACTTGTCGGTTGCTTTGACAATGTTTTCATTGCCTCGAAACTTGAGAATGTGCAATGGGGCAACTTTTCTGCCGTCTTAGCGGATCTCAACTGTATGAAAGACTTACTACTTCATACTGTATCTTGGAAGTACGTCATTAATCTATGTGGTATGGATTTCCCGCTCAAAACAAATCTGGAAATAGTGCGACAGCTGAGAGCGTACAACGGACACAACTGCATTGAAAGTTATAACGACACAAGGACTTACAATAGGACCAGGTACTCAAACGTCACGGGCGAATTAAAGGGCCCAGCCCCACATAATATCACTGTGTACAAAGGCGATACATATATTGCAGCCACTCGACGATTCGTTGATTTCTTTGTCCATAGCCCGATAGCAAAAGATCACTTGGATTGGTTGCAAGACACCCGTGTACCAGACGAATATTTTACCTCATCTCTTGACAAACTGCCATACGCTCCTGGCGGTAGCCCCTATCTCGGAATTGACTGCAATGTCCGTTTTCGCAAATGGAATCACACATTCAAGTTTCAAGAACGTCCTAAGTGCCGTGGTATATATGTTCATGGTTTATGCATCTACTCTGCGGGTTATATTCAGCATTTTTACAGGGCGCCGCAATTGTTTGTCAACAAATTTCACTACGAGTTTGATCCTATTACTATGCAATGTATAGAGGACATGCTAGACCATAGAACAGAACACCCGGAGGAGTTTGATGCGTGGAAACATTATAACTTTCCTGTTATGAATTACACCTGGCAAAACTACACCAGTAAAACATATGTACCAGGTTTATCAGCTGTTGAACTGAAGCCTTGGAGGGATCTGACCCCATAAACCTTGTGTCTACAGTACTGAAGACAATTTTAATGGCGTATGTGTGCCACTTTGAAACCTTGTGACCCATATTTTTGGGTTTTCTACTTCAAAATACCCCAACTGATTTTACCTTTTTTCAAAAACAGCTGATCTGCCTGGGTTTTACTTGATATTATTTAAATCTGAACCATGTTCAGGGATTTCTTACAAAAAATGTCTTTATTATATATCACATCGGGTAAAGGAACCGGTTGGTGCTAAAAATTGGGCTAAAAAACTTAAGATGGCAACAATTATGTCGGTTTTGCCTCTTTTTTTACTTTTACAAGATGCAAGGTTTTGTCTGGAGGATTTTTTACTTAGTCCTCTGGTTAGACTACAATTGTAGAATTGATGTGTTCAAGCACTGCCATGCTGTTTGTATCAGAACGTGCACGCTATTGTAGTCACATGAAAATAGAAACTTGTTTATACTTTGCCTGACTATCGCCTTCGTCATACCCCTCCTCCTTCCCCACTGATCAATGTTGGGAGTCAATGTGCCGATTGTGGATACATTGTGGGTCGATTCAGCATTGATCAGGGGAGAAGGGGGAACACTTTACATTATACACCTACATGTACCGTGTTCGGACAATATTTTCTTACATTGTAATAGATCATTTCGTCCCCCTTAAAACCAGAACTGTCTATGTTCATTTTGGGCAAAATTGAGTTAGTACCACCATAATAGTAGTTAATCGATCCTTCATCTATGCCACAAGTGTCTATGTCCAATCTAAAAAGTAGAGGGATGTCCATTTCTTTTAAAATCTTAGTGCCAAAACTGTCTATGTGCCATGTAATGTCCATTAACCAATTTTTTGTTTCAGCCAAACTGACTATGTCCAGCATGTTCTTGGACTTGCACTAACATGCATCTGTGTGCAGTCTGTATTTGCGTAAGCAACTGATTGAAGCACGATATTACTGAAGTAAAGTTGTATTTTTCTGACTTACAACATAGATTGATCACCATGATGGCTGTTACGATTGTCACATTCTTCAACCAGAACAGGTTATGTCCATTTTTTTTACGATGCTCATAAATCACTTTTAACAAAGTATGAGTAAAGATTGAGACTTTATTTGGATTTTCTGATTTTTCAGCTTTAATTGTGAACACTTCTGGTTCTAGGGGGACGAATTGTTCCCATGTTAGCACCATGGCGCATTAAAATGTTTAAATATTTTGTATGTTAGTTGGCTCAATCAGTGGCATAGCCAGAGGTAGCAAACACCAAATCTGAAATAATCTTAATTGAAAATGAAATCAACTCAAATAAAAATTCCATTGAAATGGAATGGGGGCGATCCAAAAAAAAGAAGCATGTTTTGTAACCATTTTCTGAAGCATTGCAAACCAAAATACCAGGGAAATGGTGTATGTATTTTCCATAATTCAAACCAAAAAACAAATCAAAACACCAGTCTAACCACTTATTAGACAAACCCACAGCAATTGGGAGGTTTCTCCTATTAGTCAAACAAGTTAAGCTATTATGTCTCTCTGTGGGGAGTCTATAAACATCTCTCTGAATGAATCATCAACAGTCTATGCATCAACTAAACAAATATAGCTTTGACTCCATCACAGACTGCAGGACTGTTAAAATAAACTGCATAGGTATGTAATTTACAAACATGGCTGCCCCCACTTATGTCTAGAAAGACCTAAATGTGTAATTTTTTGCAATCTGACGCTATAAGGGTGGCTTCGCCCCCCAAAAAGGATTTTTTTTGTCTGGTATATGTTATACAATTAAGTGCAATTTGATATATATTTTATTAGAGTCAATGATTTTTTGTGTGTAATTGGTGTGGTTATAGAGTGAATGTAGAGTCAAAAACAAGTTGTCGCGCAGACCTGACAGTTTATTTTCACTCTTTAAACCATCTTTTTGAAGTAATTTTATCGCTCTGTAACTCAGAATATATTTATGATTTATGATCAGAAATGTAAATCGGCAAGAAAATCTACTTTCTAAAATAAATCATGAATAGAGGGCTCCCCCTGGAAAATATCACATAATATGCCTTTAAATGTGTTCCATTTGAATAACCACATTTTCGTAATGGTATTCCCAAATTGAAAGGGTTAAATTGCAAGTGGTCACATTTATTAAGTTGGGACCCTATTGCGTCACATGCATACATTTGACAAAAATTACATGTGATAATGCTCTAAACCTAATAACTCAAAAAGTATAAATAGAAAGTGTGCAAATTATACATTGTTAGAAAGCTGAGATATCTAGGATTGTGAATATCTAGTGTTTGTTCCAGTATACAGGGTGACTTAGGAAATATATGGGGTGTAACAAAAGAAATATTACTATGAAATGTAATTTACTGTATGCTTCCTAATCTAAACATAGTGCATTGCAATAAATATCGAACCCCAGATTTGAGAAGCCAAAGGCAAGGCCCTTCCGGTCATATATTATTTGTAGGGGTTAATTAATTGTCAAACGAAAATACAGGGTGATCAAAATGTGTCAATTTTCACATAAAAAAACTATATATTCTGTGTGAACAGTATGACAAAAATGTATATAAATGTTGTTTGTTCAAAAGAAACACTTAAATGAAGTTTATGAACATACCTTTCTGGTAGAACGGTACAATTCATTCAAATTTTATTATACAGGGTGTCCAAAAATGAAGAAAACAAATTCGGCTGATTACTTGAACCTCATTTCTGTATTATGAATTTATCACAATGTTATGCCTGGCATTAATTGCACTGACATCTTGCTAACATACATAGGTAAAACTGTTGATCTATAGAAATCAGCATTTGATATTAAACAATTTGAAAATGATATACTAGTAGAGTAGATGGACATGTTAATCCTAAACACTTAAAAGTGATATTATTGTGCTGATTTGGTGGATAAAATAAGCACTTCCTAGGTAATTAGTATCAATATAATTAGCAAAGATTATCTAAAATATTAAGGAACATTCAACATTAGGTCCAACTTCATTAAAACACTGCAGAGATATCCCCCCCCCCCCCCCCCCCCCCAGTTACCATTTGAAATGGGTAATAATCTGCCCTTTCGTACATTTTCAGATGGTATTTGTTGTATGTAATTAATTAGTAATATTAATTAATTGGGGATGTAATTAACACTAATTAAGGTTTGGTAATTACAATAAAGATACTCATCACACAAAATAATAATTCAATGAACTAATTTATTATTTTGCCCATTCCATTGGAAATACATAGCATGCATCCTCACACGCACCCCTCTTTACCCGCCTCCACCCTGACTAATTGTAATTTAATGATTTATAGTAATTAATCTCAACTTGATTTATA
This sequence comes from Ophiura sarsii, assembly GCA_035610835.1. Classification (NCBI taxonomy): domain Eukaryota; kingdom Metazoa; phylum Echinodermata; class Ophiuroidea; order Amphilepidida; family Ophiuridae; genus Ophiura; species Ophiura sarsii. Next base: position 36,729,817 of record CM069454.1, on the reverse strand, counting down.
CATTTTTCTTACAGATACTATTAAAGCAATAGATTATCTTCCAAATGAGACTAAATATACTCAATTGTGATGTATGGTTTGAAAAATATAAGCATTTGAATGGCAAATAAGCGAAAAAATGTTGCCCATCCCATTGAAATACATAGTGTGCATCCTCACCCTCATGCATCCTCACCCTCCTCCACCCTGACTAATTGTAATTAACGAGTTATAGTAATTAATCTCAACTTGATTTATACAATTTTCTTATAGATACTATTAAAGCAATAAATTATCTTCCAAATGAGACTAAATATACTTGATTGTGATGTATGGTTTGAAAAATATAAGCATTTGAATGACAAATAAGTGAAACAATGTGACAAATCCACCCTTTTTAGGGTCCCAACTTAAGAAATGTGCCCAAGTGTTTCGGATCAATATTCAGCAGTAAATAGAAATCCCAAATGTTAACAGATGGACGTTAAATGAACTTAAATTTCAGAGAATAAAATCCATGCAGGGAAACTTGCAGTGGTCATGGGTTAATGCGCTAGTAATTCTACATTCCCGACAGACACTCTGTTCAAAGGCACAAAAAGTGGACTTGTTTAAAGCACTTTTTTGGCAATTCTGAGGTGTGTAGTTCGATTTTCTTTCTCGAATTGTTTAGAAAACCATCCATTTTAGAACATCTGAAATTTAAAATGAACTACACACCTGGGAAAGTATGATGCCAAGGGCATATTTTTTGCACATTAATCCAATACAAGAGTTCTGAAAATCTACAAAAATATGACGTCATAACCATTGCTTCGGGACAAAATGGCGCGGTACCCCACCCCCCCCCCCCCCCCCCTAACCGTCAACTGCGGACCTAATTGTAAATAGCCCAGATTTCGACGAGCGCTATATCGACCATCTTGAGCTCAGATAAAGCCTATGTCAACTGCGGATGTCCACGGTTGACTGAATGTCCACGGTTGAAGGTGTTTTAACACATAAAGGTCCACATTTGTCGGTGCTTACGAACACATAATATGAATATAACATCTAATAAGTTTAGTTAACTACGAATCAATACAAGATATTGGTATATTCATTAGGCCTAAGTAATGATGATGTATTCGGATTTTGTATTTATATAAATTGATGATATTTATATAACTTGTATGCATTTTTGTTTTTCGTTTGAAATTTGTTAATAAAATTGTAAACATTTGTTTAAAAAATGGTAAAATGTGTAAATAAAATGGCAAAATTTGATTATAAAATTGTAAAATTTGTTTATAAAATTTTAAAATTTGTTAATAAAATTGTAAAATTTGTTAATAAAATCGTAAAAATTTGTTAATAAAATTGTAAAATGTGTTAATAAAATTGTAACATTTGTTAATAAAATTGTAACAGTTGTTAATAAAATTGTAAAATTTGAAATGATATTTCACATCGACACAAATATATACAGCACCACAAACACGAGGCTTTTTATACTTCAACATTATTCGCTATAAAGTACACGACCCACAAAGTATTTTGGACACTTGGTTACAATAAGTATATTCTATTACTGTTTTCTTCTATTGGAAGAATCACTGGAGTACCACAGAACTCAGAGTTTAGAATGAGACTCAGTGTTAGTCAGGCCCGTAAGCAGGAATTTTTTAGGGGGGGGGGGGGCGTATTTTTTTGAAAAGGTAAATTGGTACCCAAAAAATCGTAAAAGGTTGCCCCCCAAAAAATTTAGTCATCTCAGAAAATGTTGAGGGAGGGGGGGGGGGGGAGTTAGGACATGTTTTAGTCCAAAACGGCCCGCAAAAAATGCAGGGAAACTTGCACACAACGCACAGATGCAATGCATGGGTGACTTATTGATACAATCGGTAAAAACAGGTTCTGACCACTCTCTATTCAAAGCTTTGTATTTCAAAAGTTCACACTAGATTGGTCTCAAAATTTCACAAATTAAGGTCAGATATAATTATTTACTTACGTTTCCTACTTTTTCAGTCATATCCTATCCAGAAAGGTACATTTACCTATTTTTTAAAGGTTAGTGTGAAAGACTAAATTGTTTTGATAAGGTAGGTAGGGACAGGGATTTTGTGCTTTTTAAAACACAAAAGTGCTGCTTGATTTTGGAAAAAGTGCTTTTTGGAGCAAAAGGTGCTTTTTTAGGTAAAAGGTGCTTTTTCACAAAAAATATGCCATGTATTAAATAAATTATCCAAAAGCGTGGTTAAATTGCGTGTTTCCATGTTTATGTGTTTCTTTTTTCGTTGTCAATAACCATAATTTTTCATTCAAAACTACATTCAAACTAAACTAAGTGTAGAATAAACACTTCCACAGTTATGAAACTTTTTGATTTTTAGGTACATGGACATTATTTGTTAAATATGTAGACAACTTTAAAAACGAATTGCTGTGTGATGAAAAAGTGGGTTTTTTTAGCAGAAGGTGCTTTTTTGGGCAAAAGGTGCTTTTTTGGTGCTTTACGCTTTTGAGCATTTTCCCTGTCCCTATGATAAGGCAAAGAGTTGGACAAAACTACAATAACTTGGGGGATATACATACAAGATATCGAGGGTTGACAACAGAAAGACTCAACTCAAATAAGGACATCTGAGAAAGATGAGTTTTAATATATTGTATTGTATTGTATTTGAGTTAGTTGTGTGAAAACATGATCTGTGCTTTCAACTCAAATACTGAAATAGGGCAATTTTTCAGTATTTTTTGGTACTTTGGACAACAATGATTTTTCTTATCGTACCAATATCTCAAAACCAAGTCTCGATTTAAGGATATGTGGACCAGGAGCTACTTTGTGACTTTTTTGACCATAGTAGCTCCTGGTCCTATACTTTGCTGTGCAAAATGTGAAAACATCGGGAGCTATAACTTGGCAACCAGGTGTAAAAAACTCCTGGGCGCCCAGTTAATTTGAGGCTTGCTCAAAACGACCAAAAAATGAGTGATGTTTTTCTGGTTGTCAACCCACTATGCAAATCAATTTGGTAAGATTCTTGCTATCATCGCAAATCATTTATTTTAAACATATTGTATACGTTATTGCACATCACACACAACTTGAGGCTGTGCTGGCTGGAATATTCCTTTTTTCAAAATGATACTGTTTACACTGTAGCTACAATCATAATTAGTTGGGAAACCCTGGGACTAATCGTATTTTAATGTGTTCTCGTTTCCTCAAAATGTACACTATTGAAACATTGCTGTCTTTGACGGAAAGCTTGAAGCCTTTCCTCAACATGAATACCGCCCCCCCCCCCCCCCCCCCCCCCCCCCACTGGCAATGTTGAACCCTTTCAGTATCCCGTAACCCCAAAAGACATTGATCCAGGGGAGAGGGGGAGTTTTAAAACACATTTAAGAGTGTTCCAACAATATTGTCCGAGATTGTAGGTCAGTTTTAATTGTGCACATTTCAGAACAGTCTGTAGGGAGAGGTCTCATTAATATCAATATTTGCTGTCACCCCACCGTCTATAGTTAAATTTTGCGTTGCTTTTTTATCCACATTTTCAGGTGTGAAAACCAGATGGAATGGCTCTAATTTCAGATATTCTCACGGTCGCGGTTGTTAAATTTGGCAAACTCACTCCCGATAACTGGAGTGAAACTCAGCATGGAGTGTGTCTGGGGTGCTGGGAAATATGTCTTTTATGAATTGTTTTTGACTCGATACATTTAATTTTATTCGAGACAGAGCTGTAGAACAATATTATTGGTAATATTTTGAACAAAGAAGCTTTTTATAACGAGCAAGTTTGCAATAAAGTGTGATTTTGTTTACTTCACCCATCACCGTAAAGCAATCTTTCACTCCAGGGAGTAACTTGGAGCAGCCGTAATTGACCAATCAGGTGTCAGTATTCCATTCTGTGACATCATTGCGACCGAGAGAATTCACTGAAACTTATTGGCTTATAGTTATAGCACATGCTCCTTATTGTACTAATCAGTTAGCTCCGGAACCACGGCTGTTTGATCCCACATAATGTGTCCGTTTTATTCTGAGAACACCGTAACTTGCTGGCCCAGTTCTGTTTTTAACTGATTCAAATACCTGAATATACTGGCCATCTTTTGTATAAATTTCAGAACATTTGTTGGTGCCAGTTCTGAGAAAGAGCTTTGAATATTATTATTTACAATATTGGCGCCCTCATCGGTCACATTTCCCATAGAGTTACGTGTAAAATGTGTATCAAGTAGAAAATGCAGATAATTTAACAAGGGCTCGAACAATTTTCTTGAAATTTTACCGTATACTCTTATTCATTAGCACTACCTAAATCAGGTCAAACCATAAAAGGGCCACTATATAATCTTTTTTTATCCCATAATTTTATTTATAAAGCGGACAGTCAAACAGCCGTGGAACTGGAGCCAGTTTCATTTGAGGGTGTTCAAAATTCCCGCATAAAAGAAAAGTGTGTGAACTCCTGGTCTCATAAACCCATGACTTTAAAAAACATATTCAATATCACAAAGATGCCTTTCAAAAGGCCTTACACAATAAGGGCATATTGTAATGTCGGAAGAGCTACTAACGCAGAGTTTTCCCAGAGTGGACATTTGTAGACTTGTGGAAACATGGTCGTTCATGCAGATACATAGTAGTCAGATTCTGAAAGGCTGACAGCCACTAGATGAGTTTTGAATAGAGATGAACACAAATGTGGAGGAACGTTCCACTAAAGGCACCATTGGATTGGCTGACAGCAGCCCTTTTAATGGCAAAAGAATGTATCTTATATGTAATTTTCTAACAGTATACTTCCTTTTAACATGATCAAAGTTAGCTTTTTTCTCCATAAATCATGTAGTGGTAAAAGGCAGTATATTACTTTACAAGTTTCAACCTTTTCCTAAGTGAGGATTATTGAACCAAGTTTACACAATCCATGTTAAAAGGAAGTATATCATTAGGAAAATACATATAAGATATATCCTTTTGCCATAAAAGGACTGACAACCACCAGTACACACCTGGCCCAAAAGGGTTCCTGACCAAGTGCTTTTTATGTTAGCAACTACAAAATCATTGATTTGTACTGTACATTGTGTGCTATCAAAACCAGTCAGATGAATGGGTAATAGATTGCACACACTAAGCAATGATATCCCGGGGGGGCACTCAACTTTTTTTGGGGTAGGGTTGTGCCGCACAGGGTCTCAAAAGGGGGGCTACAGAACTGAACTGAGTGGATTTTATGACGAAAAATAGGGTCTTAAGAACTGATTTTTTCAAAAAAGTAGGTCTTGAGAACTGGTCTATAGTTCAATTTTGATTAGCAAGAACGCAAATTTACGATTTCTTTTTGGTTTTAGAACGCAAAAGTTTCAAAGAATTGGGGCTTTGGAACGCAAAATTTCGCTATTTTTGAATTTTCAATAAAAATGGGGTCCTAAGAACTGATGCAGGCTCAAAAGGGGGGTCATAAGAGCTAGCAGCAGAGGGTGAAAAAGGGGGTCTTCAGCACGGCACATACCTATACCCTTTTCCAATGTCATTGCCCCCCCCCCCAGGAATGATATCCCATAGAAAACGTTTTGTTTGTCAGGACGGTCTGGTTAATTAAACCCTCATCCACTATTTTTTTATGAATGAATTAACTGGGAAGGAATTTGCTTATTTTAATATCTCAGATTTTTGGTACCAATTATTGAATTGCTTAAAGGTATATTATGTCATCTTTCCAGGGAACGCCCTCAACATCAAAAAAAAAATTGAAAGAAGATTTTCTTGCAGATTTACATTTCTGATCATAAATCGTACATACATTCCAAGCTACAGGGCGATACGATTCTTAATTACTTCAAAATCATGATTTTAGAGTGAAAATAAACTGTCGGATAATCTGACAGTTTATTATTTTCACTCTAAATTCACTCTAAAACCATGATTTTGAGGTAATTAGGAATCGTATCGCTCTGTAACTTGGAATGTATGTATGATGTATGATCAGAAATGTAAATCTGCAAGAAAATCTACTTTCTAAAAAAAATAATGAATAGAGGGCGCTCTCTGGAAAAGATCACATAATATGCCTTTAACATAAAAAGCACCTGGTTGAGAACAATTTTTGGTAAGTTATTGGCTCTCGTCAGGGCTTGACAAGAATAAACTTCTGGCAAGTTTTGCTTCCGAGTTCTGCCACATATAAGGAACCGTCTGATTGGCTGACAGCTACTAGATGAGGTTTGCTCCCATTGGCTACTTTTATTTCTCCTAAAACTTGACATTCTCCGATGTCTCCAGGTGCCTGCGGTGCTTTCACCAGTAAGATCTTGTCCTGGTTTAATTGGGCGACGACAAAGTGCGATTTATCTGCGCTTAACCTGTACAACGAAACATTGAGATAAAATGTTGTTTTATATAAATAACTCAAATATAATATGTTTTAGGCAACAAAAAAACCCTGTTCTATGGTCGAACGGACCTCTCAGGTTGGGCCTGTCGGTTAGGCTTTTTTAATGTTTTTTTGACGAACTAAAAAGAAAAATGTCCCCTCATTTTTCTGAAATATAGGTCGGTATTCATTTGTAGAGGAAAAATATATTCCTCAATTTGTTTTATGCCTTTATTAGCATTTACTTTTCAGCAGTTTCAACAACAAAATGTCTTATCTTTTTATAAATTGTCATACATGAACTACTGGTCTTCACTGCACTCTTTGGTTGCTCATAGAGATCAACACCTTTGTCTCAATAATATTCGAGTAGCGTCACTGGCTGCCATCATTCTAGGAATAAGATCAGTGGCGTAGCTCAGGGGGCAGGGGGGGCAAATGCCCCCCCCCCCCCCCCCTGACGAAAAAACTCAATTTGGGCCCCTGCCCCCCCCACCCCCTAAAAAAAAAAGGGGTGAGAATAAAAGTAAATAGGAAAAAAATGAGAAAAAAGACCCGAGGTTATTAGCCAAAAAGAAGGCAAATTGTACATATAGTACATTTACTGTGCGTTTTTTTTTTACTGCAATTTTTTTTTTGACTGTGCGAAATTTTTTGACCTGAACCGCCCCCCCCCCCCCACTTATGTGAAATTCACGAGGTAAGTGACTTGAAAAAAAATTGGGGCAACCTTATACGAAAATTTTAGAAATCTTGCCCCCCCCCCCTGAAAAATATCCTAGCTACGCCACTGAATAAGATCTTGAAATGTGGGACTTTTTGATAAATATTGAATCAAAATGTTTTATCCGAAAAGTAATTAAGGGACGATTTCTATTCATAATTTTTAAATTATCAACTATTTTATCAAGTTCACACACTTTGCCTATCAAGTAGCAATCATTGTGATACCTTGTTTTGAAGTCCAAAATTCCATGCTAAACACCACAACATTTGGAAGCTACCTCAGGGATACAATTAGTTTTAGGATAGGAAACTCCTGTACCGTGCATACGTAAATAATAGGCCGCGTTTCTGATATTATGATAATGAGCTCAGAGAGAGCTCAGGCTAGATGAGGTTTCTTTTACGTCATTACTACATTAGCGCCATAAAGATATGAGCCCAAAGTGAGAGCGCTGATTTGTCAACCAAAAATATGCAAGGAATTTATGTAGACTTGCATCAAGTCCGTCAGACACAAACAGCGACGGTAAGGGCATATATTTAAAGGAAAGTGACAAACGAATTCAAAATGTATAAAACAACCAATTAAAATCCTACAGCACATCAGTTGAAACTGCACAATTTTCTGTAATTAATCCAACATTTCCGTGTAAACTTCATACATAAGCGGACAACAAACAGCGCCATCAAGCTATCGCCCCAAGAAAGTTCCCGGATGACTTTGATTCCGGTTGGGAAGTCAAGTTTCACCCCCTGGCTACCTCGCATTTAAATGGAATTGTTCTCTAAAATAAAAACAATTAACATTCCGGTTCTCACAATGTGCATAGTGCAAAGACTTCTATTGTATGCATTATATAGATCCATATTGTAAATGTATCCATGTTCCATAATACACATAGACTATGGGCTACCCTACCTCTTATGTAGGATTAAAATTGCTAATGAACCTCAGCACCGTCCAGCAGTCTAGTTGGTCTACTGGTTATGATGTTAGCTTTGCGACCGGAAGGTCCTGTGTTCAAATCCAAGTATGGTCAAATTTTTTGTAATACCTTGGCTTTCAATTCATTTTTCTCAACATGGAGACAAAGTTTCTGTGTCAAAAGGATAACGACTTCAATCCTTCAATTAGTTCCAAATTGGCGAGAAATATTCATTTTGTATCGCTCCGCGCACGCCCACGAATATGGCCACACGCACGCATCTGGTCGCACACACGGCGTCACGCATATGATGCACAGTGTGCTAGTTGCCTTGATCATGTGCACCCACATCCTTCTGAATTCATTTGCTGTCGTAATACGGCTTCGCCAATTTGGAACTTTTTGGAACAATAGGCTAATTTGTGGTACCGTAAAAGGGGGGTAAATAGGGACATGGGGTGAATAGGGACAAAAATGGGAACAGTTTTTTAAATGTCACCCGGCAAGTTTGTGTACCGTAAAGCAGGGTGAATAGAGACATGTGCCTATTCACCCCATTTTACCGTTCAAACTGGTCGGGTGACATTTAAAAAACTGTTCCCATTTTTGTCCATATTCACCCCATGTCCCTAATCACCCCGTTTTACGGTATAGCTTAATCATGGGTAACACTAACATTCCACATTTTTTTGCACAAAAACCTTACCTAACAGAATACGGTTGACCATCTTTGAAGCATGATGACCACTGATCGATATACTTTCCATTCTCTGCATTAAACACTTGCAGTCGACCATTCATCCTGTCTGCCACCCATACTCTCCCGTAGGCATCTAACTCAACGCTGTGGGGGATTTGAAACTGACTATCTGATGTTCCATTGGTACCTACATGCCACATTAGACCAAAAGCTGTTGAACAAAATCAAAAATAGGATAAGGCGAGAGAAGAAAAAAAACATGTTTTACGTGCCTGACCGACCAACTTTTTGCATTTTTCAAGGATTTTTTAAAGAATTTTTTTCTCAGATCATGTAAAGTCAGCCGTTTTTTGGCCGAAAATCTGTTGAATTCTTTTTCTCCACAACTGTTTAAAACAAAATCCAGATTTTTGTAGATTTTGGTGACATTATAGGTTAAAAACAACAACAACTTTTTTTAAAAATAAAGAAAATACCCGACTGACCGACCCTACTTGACAGGTCCGTCCGCTTGTAAAATTGGAACCTGAGGTATATTTTTACAAGGATAAGGATAGGAAAGGTAGAGATTCCTAGAGGTTTAGACCCTCTTACAAAGACAGATTCAACACAACTGTTGTAATGAATCATTTTCTGTATTTGAACTATTTTCTTCTCTACTCAAGACTTTTCAGAACTGGTCATGATTAACATGTTATTAACTAACAATTCACAAGAGCAGGTGGCAAGGGGTCACTTCTTTTCTTGCGCCCGAAAGGAATTTACAGTTAAGGGGTGAGGGGGGTGTTTACCCCAAAATATGATTTTTTTATTTATTTTTATAGCTGTATGTAACTTTTGAACTATTAAATGTGATGTATATAAAAGTATACATTTTTGGAAATGTAAACAAAAGTATACATTATTGGAAAGAAATGAGTTAGGAGAATCCATTTTTGGTATCAAATTTCACTAAAAATGATGATTGTTTAAATTTTGACCCAAAAATCACTTTTTGGGCTCAAAAGATTGTGGACAACGTAGCAAAATCATAGTTTGGTAAAAAATGTCAAAATTGCACCAAAATCATCAAATGCATTTTTGAGGTTAAAATGTGTTGACACTTTTTGACCAAAAGACCAAAGTCTCTTAAAAGTATGTTTTTAGATATGATGACGTCATGCTTGGGTAGTATTAGTTCATGCGCAAGCCCGGTCAACATCCGTGATAGTCTGATTTAATAAGAGTGCACCAAGAGTCGGCCCTCGTGGCTGAACAACTGAAAATGAGCCTTTTTACCAAGCAGGAGGGAGAGGCGATCCTGGCTCCCCACACTCCCTCGCTATATGCTACATGTAAAGTGCTCAACAAAAGAAAGTTGTACACTTTGTTTAGGTCAATTAAAGTAACTTTTGATTGTTTTCTTACCAAACAGGCTAAATAGACATCTGAATGAATCTTTTAGGCACATTTTGATACCATACATAACACCTAGCAATAAAGATAAACCATGATTAGCGCCATTTAAAGAAAATTAGTCACTTTTCAAAAGTCACATTTTCAATTACTAAACGGGAGGAAAATGGGTGTGTGCGAGGTTCACCCCGTGTGTGACACTGTTATTAACCTGAATTGATCGGCTGGCAATGGATCGCACATCGCAGCCTGCACTACCCTGCGCTGGGCGTACACTTAGTGAGCAGGATAGTTGATTCCGAACATAAAGGGCATTATGTGCTTGTTAACAATTGGTGTTTTCTTCAGCGTAGTGAATTGAAAATGTGACTTTTGAAAAGTGACAAAGTTTATGTTTGTCGTTAGGTGTTGTGTTTGGTATCACAATGTGCCTAAAAGATTCATCCAAATGTCTATTTAGCCTGTTTGGTAAACAAATAATCGAAAGTTACTTTAAATGACCTAAACAAAGTGTACGACTTTCTTTTGTTGAGCACTTTATACCACGAGTCAACCAAATAGTTTACCTTTGTCTAATTTGATCAGCCTGTTATTCATCCCACCATCTCCGTCCACAATGTACACCTCTCCGCTAACACTGACAGCCACATCTGCAACATTATCAAACTGGTACTGGGGTGAGAGTTTGGTACCGGGTTTATTCGCTGTTCCTAATACGATCTCTAGTTTTCCATCTCTGGAGAAGCGCTTGACTGTGTGACCTTGTAAATCTGAAAAGAGAAATGGTAAATTTGATCAATCTAGAAGTATTTGTCTACCTCCAGTGGCGTAGCTAGGTTTTTCATATTGATGGGGCGAAAATAAAAGTGAACTGACAGAACTTTAACCACTAAAAGATGTGTGCCTAAGTGCGTAAAAATGTGCTAGTTTACACCTATTTTCCAATGATTAATGTACTTTTTGGCCTTTAAGTATTTAATTCCTTGTTAATTGACAGGTCTAAGAAATATTGTTAAAACAATAATTTTGAATAGTTTAAAAATAACCTTAAATGTCACCAAAACCTGCAAAAATCTGGAATATTATGAATTTTAATTTTGACAGATTTTCGGGCAAAAAACGGCTGATTTAACATGATTTGAGAATTTTTTTTTTTTTTAAATCTTGAAAAAATGCAAAAAGTGGGTTGGTCGGGACCGTAAAACAGGGCGTGTTTTTTTCCTCGCCTAAAAGGGTGGTTCATTATTTTTTACTCACCATCGCCAAGATCCGTCAACCAGACACTTCTCGTTTGGTCAGTTTTATTGTAATGCATCCGCATACCATGTATCTGGCTGATAGGGCTGCTGCTGTTGCTAAATACTCTCTGTAACTTTCCTGATTGGCTGTTGAACACAACAACAGGGTGGCCTTTTGTTCCTCTCTGAAAATAAAATGACACAATATAAGGCGTAATTAAAAAAATCTTTTGTCTCAAAGCTCTTCAGTTTTTCAAAACCTAATGCGGAATGCGTTTTTTTTTAAATAAAAAATATTGCAATCCTTGTAAAAGTGACTTTTTGTATTTAAAATGATGTGATTAATGAAATTCTGAAAAATCTGTAAAATTTTAGATTTGTTGATGTTTTTTGGTTTTTTTTTGGTTTTTTCTGTTTTTTAAATTAAGATTTTTGTTTTTCTAATGTGCATCAATAAACTAACGCGCGTGGGAGCTTTGAGACGAATGATTTTTTTTAAAATTTAGCCTAAAAAAAGTTTATCAAACATTTGTTTTTGAGGCCTTATACATGTAGTGCTGCTAACCTTGTTGATCAACTAATGACACCACTATTATAATAGTGGTGTCATGACTCATCAGGACCAAGTCACAAGTCAAGTTATAAGGTAGATGATCCGATTGCTGGCCCGATTTTCAACTTGATGTTCTCTATTTTACATGAAAGGTCATCCTTATAGAATTGTCGCATTCCAAAGTCTGAGTTGCATAACTCCAATGACCAGTTCTTATTTATTTTAGAAGCACATGGTCACAAGAAATTTGCCCATTCAGTAGTAACTAGCGGGTGGTTAACCACCTCTGGCAGTAATTCACCACATTTTAGCGGCTAAAATAGCCTATAATTACTGAATGGAACATGTCTGGCCCCTAAGATTTTACAGACATAATGAGAAAAATATGGGGATTCTTCTGATATCAAAATATCTTGATGTGAAAAAAATCATACCCCCAAAAAAATTAATCAGAACATACACCTGTAAGTCACAGACAGATAAACAAGAGTCGAGTTAATAATTTTCAATTCTTTCATTTTTGGACAATTTTTTTTTAAATGAAGTTTGACTGTAAAAACAACATAAAACTTGGAAAGCTGCTTTTAATTTAAATTTAAGGAATTTTTCAAAATATTTGTTTCAATTTTCATCATAAATTAAGTATTCTATACTATTCTGTTCACTTGTGTACAGTTGAGATCGTAGCCGGAAACAATGTATTAAGGGTATTAAAATATTGAAAAAAAGTGAAACAAAGTGGAAAAAAATGAAAAAAATCACTTTTTGGTCAAAATTTCAAGAAATATTATATTAGGTTTTAAAAAAATAAAATCATCCCTAAATTAGCGTCTTTATAATTATCATAATCTAGCAATTTGGGAATTTTTTACACACAAATATTTTTGTTAGCTTTGTTGAACTTTTTGGGGTCAAAAAAGTAATTTTTAAAGTAAAGTTTATTTTTGGTCAAAATTGACGCAAAATTTGAATTCTCTGATCCATTTCCTTTCCAAAAATGTAAACTTTTATATGCATTTGATTAATAGTTCAATAATTACAGCGCTCACAAAATTCAAAAAATCAAGTCAAAAACGTCCTTCCCTTAAGGCTTTAACACGGTGCCAAACCATGGCATTCTATTTGCCAAGACAACTCGGCCTTTGAGACAACTCAGCCATAACAGGACTCGGCCTTTGAGACAACTTGGCCTACGAGACGACTCGGCCAAGACAACTTGGCCTTTGAGAAAACTCGGCCATATTAGACGACTCGGCCTTTGAGACAACTCGGCACTCCGTACAAATTTCAATTGTAACATATTTTCTGATATAAGGCCATTTGAAAGTTTGCACACACGGAACATTATAATTATCCCCTTCTGGCTATAGGGGATACAAATGCGTAAATTAGATGTCCAGATGGCAACACAGCAACAAATATTTTGAAAACAATATTGTTCTGTTATATACCGGTACTAGAAAATAAGAAAATGGAGTTTTCTCGAAGGCCGAGTTGTCTCGAAGGCCAAGTTGTCTTGAAGGTCAAGTTGTCCTGATTCCGGATGAATAATGTTCTGTTACTTCTGTAGTTTATCCAATCACATCATACCAAAAAGGATGCAAAAATTTGACCAACCAGCGCCATTGCCAATAATAGTGATGATGTTATAGGCTAAAAAGCCTCTCCTCAGGTGCCCGAGACTTCAGGTAAACAGGTAAATATCAGGTTAGTGTTGGATATCGGATATCCATATCCGATTTGCGATACGGGAATCCGAATTTGGATACTCAAATGTTGTTTGACCGGCCATGTCATGTCATGTTTGGCCGGCCATGTCACGATGTTTGAAGGCAGCACATGAGAGCTACATGTTTACGGAATATTTTTGTTATTTTTGATCTAATTTTGGCCGAAATATGGTGTTTTCTGTGACCAGGTCATCATTCCAAGCCGTTTTATGGAATTTACACAGATGGAAATTAATTTTTCACAGGTAAATTTATAGTTTTAAGGAAGAATTACCTCATGTACTTACCAGTCTGCGCCGTCAAATAGGTGAGTGCGCCAATGCAAAACAACATTTGAGTATCCGAATTCGGATACCCTCCGTATCGTAAATCGGATATGGATATCCGAATTCTGATACATATCCGAATTTGGAGTTCCGCCGAACTGAGTTAGGCCTATGTCAGTTCCAAATTGGCGAAACCTACCTGTTTACGGCAGCGAATAAATTCAAGATCAGAAGAGTGTCGTGCGTAAAATGCTGGCATGGAGCAATATGGCGCGCAATGTCATTGTATTGTATCATGGAATGTATGTGAATAGTGTGTGACGCTTGCGTATGCCAAAATCGCGCTTATCATACGCTTGGATTACTTTTGCGAGCGGATAGAAAATAATGAATATAATATAGGCCTATCTCGCCAATTTGAAACTGATTGAACTATAGCCTAGGTTGGGGTGGACCTACGCCATGCCGGTGAAAATAATCAAATGCCAGTGAAAACAAAAACAACTTGCGCAGATCAATTATTATATTAAGGCAACCACACCTAGCGCCTAACTGCGTATCAAGTGCGTAACGGTCAGCGTTGAGTGCGTGCATGGAATGTTTTGCTTTTGAAACACTGGTTGCCTAGAAAATTTGCTAAAAATAACTAAAAAGTGCCTGTATGTCCGCGCCATCCTATAGCAAGACATTGCCAAATAAACAACCTTCCTTGTAGTTGTACTGCACCTAAGACTAGTCTACTCTAAGTACTAGTACAACAAATCATACTTAGTGTTATTTGTCATCAGTTGGTATTATTCATCATAATCATAGGGTATTTTGCATGTTTCACTATCTAGTCCCCATCCCAACGTATGGGTTTCATGTAGACCCAATGGTGGCTAATACTATCGTTCATGCTTCACTATACTATAGCCACAACACCCTCTATAGACACACGACGTCGCGAAAATCAAAATTTTAATTCAAGATTTTCACATCAAATATAATTTAAATCAATCAAAATGCACTCACATGTTGTTCCTAGAACTCTTAGTAATACATTGAGTTAATTTATTTTGATCAAGCATCCTCATTTTGGGGAAAATGTTGAGGTGAAAAATCGGCAGTGCTGACACTCAATGTGAATTTCGCGACGTGAACAGTCAATAGGGAGTTTTGTGACCCTAGGTAGCCAGCTACCTAGGACAGGTCACTATTGGGACTAGGTTTCATGTACTAGCACCTACCTGCCCCACATACACTTCCCCATTCTCATCATCCACTGCAACACAATACACTTGCCCTGTAAAAACGGACTGATCATTTGGCCAGGAAGGATCTAATTTGTACTGCCATAAAACTGGGTTTTCGTCACTCCATTTAACCCTA
Source organism: Ophiura sarsii (assembly GCA_035610835.1). Taxonomy (NCBI): domain Eukaryota; kingdom Metazoa; phylum Echinodermata; class Ophiuroidea; order Amphilepidida; family Ophiuridae; genus Ophiura; species Ophiura sarsii. The sequence continues at coordinate 36,714,550 of CM069454.1, read as the reverse complement.
TTTATTGCTGAAAAACTACATAAACGGAATAGTGTGAATGAAATTAATAGAATAACGGAGGAAAGTAGTAAGGCGTGCATTTTTCTCGACATTGAATCATCACCGGTCGGTAGGTAAAAGTAGGCAAGCTCTTGTTTTTGTTTTGAGTGAGGTGAATTACCTTTGACCGTTTGAGGTCAGGGGTCAAAGAACTTTGCTCAGAAACAGCCTGTAGGCCAAGCTTCAACCTAAAAACTCGAAGAATGTGGCTATTTCGACTTTTTATTTGCAACGTTTCTAAAGAATTAGCTGAAAAGTAGAATGACGTATTATTTATTAATTTAACTCACTTTTCACGGTAAGTCCTAAACCCCTCTAAACTATACACGCTTTCAGTTTTATATAGAGATTTAGACTATTAAAAATAAGCTTTTTTTATTTTGTAATTCAATCCTATCAGGTGGCCAAATTCGGCCCCTGATAAAGTGGGCAAACATGGCCACCAAGACAAAATGCGTAATAAATTCACTATTTTTCATGTTTGAAACCCAAAATAATTGTTCCAATGGAATAAAAATCTGCTGGGGAAAGGTTTAAGTTTGATTTCCTGTTTGAATAAGCAAATTATGATGTTTGTTGAAGAGATGAAGGGCAGTTGGTGATTTTGGTGTTGGGAAGCTTGATATCTCCCAGCACTATATCTGGGGGAGCTCACTAGCCAAAATGATGTCATAGGTACTTGTAGCCAATTAAATACAAGGGGTGTGTGAGGGGTGTGTCCGAGACATCCACTCAGCATCAAGCAAACGTTTTGTCTATTGTAAAAAAGTTTTAGTAGTGATGGGCACAACGGTACCATAATGATTTTTGTGATAGAAATAGGTGGAGTGTATACTCTCATCCCTATTGAATTGTGTATGAATATTGATGTATATCAAGGGGAGTATGTGGCCAATGATATGCTGGGTTTCATGACAACCAGTTATGCATGGGTTAGGGCCAACCAATCAGCTTTGAGAAAAAAAGTTTGTGGATATCCTAAAATAGTGATGGGCTAACTTTTATTTGTTCTCTCTCTCTTTTTCTTTCTTTTTCTTTCTTTTGGGGATTTTTGAAGAATTATTTAGATATATTTATTGTCATGAGTGTGGATTAGTTTTTTTTGGGTGTTTTTGTGTTGATATATTTTTGTTTTGGGTGTGATTATGTTGTTTTAATGGCTTTTTTAAAGGTATTTTATTGTTGTTTTCTTGTTCAGTTTGTGGGTTTTTTAGTTTTGTCTATATTAACTTTATTTATTTATTCATTAATTTATTTATGTATTTACTGTTTGGTGACTTATTTTTTAAACATTTATTTGTTTATTTATCAATGTTTTTCTTTTCTTTTATTGTTTTAAGTGTTATGGGGGGTGGGGCCTTGTGAGTATTCTAGTAGATTTGGGGACAATCTTGTACTTCTTGGCTTGGCTTGTTTGTTTCTTTTTGTTGTTTCTTTTTCTTTGTTTTTCTTTCGTTTTTCTTGGGGTGGTCTGTGGGGATTGTCTTTTTGTTCAGGTGTGGGTGGGCTGTTTGTTTTTATCGGGTAGGGGGTATTGTCTTTATCCGGGGGGGGGGGGGGGGGTCTTTTTCTGGATAATGGGTGCTAGGTTGTTGTTTTTTCTCAAGGGGGGGGGTATTGTATTTGCTTTTTATTGATATCATTTTCTGGATATTAGATGCAGGGAAACAGCTTCTAATATGATTAATTTCATAACTTGTGGAGGGGATGTTTGTTTGGTGGTGGCTGATGTATGTAATTAGGATTATTGCTCTTTTTGTGTTCAAATTGGTCTTTATTAGCTACAAGAAAATGTCTTCCTTAGCTTTTTGTTATGAACCAACATTATGTCACCTACATGTACGCAGGGATAGCGCTACTGGGGGTTCTTGCGCGTTTAGCGCATATTTTTTCATTTTGGCGCAATAAATTAGCCGAAAATCCAAAATAACTTCTTATTTTTCAAACTTTTGTGGGGGTCAGGGTTCTAAAAACCCTAATTTAAAAACCTAGTGCTACCCCTGACATGTAGTATACATACCCTTTGATGGTAGAGTAAAATGAGAGCGGAACAGAATCTGCACCCCACTTATTTCTCTGCTGGAATTCCTTGACCATGCCTACACCAATCATGTTTGAAGCCAAATTTGCCATACTGAGATGTAAATGCTTTATATTTGAATCTAGTAAAATAATGTGATGGTAGAAGATGTTGGATCAGTGTGTGCAGATTGGAGCATCGATGTGTAGTGTATGATGGCAGGTTATCAACTGACTGGCCATGTGGCATTTGTGTAACTATTGGGCAATCTTGCCTAATCCCATACACCTGGCATGGTTGCTTTTATTATGCAAATTATAATTCAATGCATGAGCTTTTACCAGGTATCTTGTTTACTAGTTCAGTTCACCTGTATTTCAAAGTTGCTATTGTTCATGAATGTCCATTGAATATAGCCTACCTTTCTTGAATCAAAGGCGTGGTCATCTGTACATGTACTAGTATGTTTGTATGATGCAATATATAGCTAGTGGCCTTGATCAGCTGGGTCATAACAGGACTAGCCACACTATTTACTCAGCTGATAGTGTATTCAAGGGCGTCCCCAGACCCTTTTCATTGGGGGGGTGTAAAGGTCATCAATTGCCGACAGAGCCATTTGTGCCGACACAAAAAAAATTTCGGCTCGCTTCGCTCGCCGGAATTCATACACGCATATTTTAGTATGGACTGTATGGTCAGGGGCGTCAATCAGTTTTCAGACATGGGGGAGGGGGAGGGGGGACACAAATTTGATAATGGTAATTGAAATGTTAAATAAAGCAGCGTATCCAGGACTGTTTTGATAGGGGGCATACAACCTCAAGCCATCTTGTTTATCTTAAATATTGAAACGCGCGCAAAAACCCTGCAGAAAATGTGCGCGCTGAGCGCGCAAAATTTTTTACTTTTTGAACTTAAATGGTCATGGAAAACTGTCCTGAAGCTTTCTTGAAGCGCGCAAAAATTGGCATGTCTAACACTTAAATAGTCAAGTATGACATTTTTGACGGTTTGATATTGCATAGTTACACATATCAAGTCCTTATCCAAGTCATAGTTTGAGGGCCATTATAATGTTAAAACCTGTAGAAAATATGCGCGCAGAGCGCGCAAAATTTTTCAGTTTTTGAACTTAAATGGTCATGGAAAACTGTCCTGAAGCTTTCTTGAAGCGCGCAAAAATTGGCATTTCTAACACTTAAATAGTCAAGTATGACATTTTTGATATTGCATAGTTACACATATCAAATCCTTCCAAGTCATATAGTTTGAGGGCCATTATAATGTTAAAACCTGTAGAAAATATGCGCGCAGAGCGCGCGAAATTTTTCAGTTTTTAAACTTAAATGGTCATTGAAAACTGTTTGGAAGTCATAGTTTGAGGGCCATTATAATGTTAAAACCTGTAGAAAATATGCGCGCAGAGCGCGCAAAATTTTTCAGTTTTTGAACTTAAATGGTCATGGAAAACTGTCCTGAAGCTTTCTTGAAGCGCGCAAAAATTGGCATTTCTAACACTTAAATAGTCAAGTATGACATTTTTGATATTGCATAGTTACACATATCAAATCCTTCCAAGTCATATAGTTTGAGGGCCATTATAATGTTAAAACCTGTAGAAAATATGCGCGCAGAGCGCGCGAAATTTTTCAGTTTTTAAACTTAAATGGTCATTGAAAACTGTTTGGAAGCCTTAATTTAAGCTTAAATAATGAAACAACATTGAAACTAATACGCGCGAAGCGCGCAAAATTTTGCAATTCTAACACTTAAAGGGTCCAGTATAACGTTTTTAACGTCACCCATATAATGTTTGGTTTGGTTCGAGACCATTATAATGTTGATACCTGTAGAAAGAATGCGCGCAAAGCGCAAAAAGATTTTCAGTTTTTAAGCTAAAATGGTCATGGAAAACTTTCCTGAAGCCATCTTGTTCAGCTTGAATAATGAAACATTGAAACTAATACGCGCGAAGCGCGCAACATTTGGCATTTCTAAAACTTAAAGGGTCCAGTATGACGTTTTTAACGTCCCCCTAATATTTAATTTGGTTCGAGATCTATTATAATGTTGGAACCTGTAGAAAGAATGCGCGCGAAGCGCACAAAGATTATCAGTTTTTAAACTAAAATGGTCATGGAACACTTTCCTGAAGCCATCTTGTGTTTGTTGAATAATGCTAACAAAACATGGTCAAATGTTCAGTATAGGCATGATAGGCCTACAGCCTGTATGTCCGACATCGACATAGACCTATACCATTACGTAAGATATCGATTGTGCCCCTGGTGCACACACAAATCCTGGTCTCACGCAAATAACGACAGTGTGCTTATTGTCTTAATTATAATGATAATTTGCATTGTTCAAGTCCAAGTTAGGACAGAGTCTACTTAAACCTAAACGTCTACAATCAGTACAATGAGAGCAACGATAAGGCTTATAGGGCTTCCTCTTCCTCTTCCTCTTCCTCTTCCTCTTCCTCTTCCTCTTCCTCTTCCTCTTCCTCTTCCTCTTCCTCTTCCTCTTCCTCTTCCTCTCCCTCTCCCTCTCCCTCTCCCTCTCCCTCTCCCTCTCCCTCTCCCTCTCCCTCTCCCTCTCCCTCTTCCCTCTCCCTCTCCCTCTCCCCTCTCCCTCTCCCTCTCCCTCTCCCTCTCCCTCTCCCTCTCCCTCTCCCTCTCCCCTCTCCCCTTCTCCTCTCCCTCTCCCCTCTCCCCTCTCCCTCTCCCTCTCCCTCTCCCCTCTCCCTCTCCCTCTCCCTCTCCCTCTCCCTCTCCCTCTCCCCTCTCCCTCTCCCTCTCCCTCTCCCCTTCCCTTCCCTTCCCTTCCCTTCCCTTCCCTTCCCTTCCCTTTCCCTTCCCTTCCCTTCCCTTCCCTTCCCCTTCCCTTCCCCTTCCTTCCCTTCCCTTCCCTTCCCTTCCCTTCCCTTCCCTTCCCTTCCCTTCCCTTCCCTTCCCTTCCCTTCCTTCCCTTCCCTTCCCTTCCCTTCCCTTCCCTTCTCTTCCTTCCCTTTCCTTTCTTTCTTTCTTTCTTTCTTTCTTTCTTTCTTTCTTTCTTTCTTTCTTTCTTTCTTTCTTTCTTTCTTTCTTTCTTTCTTTCTTTCTTTCTTTCTTTCTTTCTTTCTTTCTTTCTTTCTTTCTTTCTTTCTTTCTTTCTTTCTTTCTTTCTTTCTTCCCTTCTTTCTTTCTTCCCTTCTTTCTTTCCCTTTTCCTTTCTCTTCCCTTTTTTCTTTCTCCCTTTCTTCCTCCTTCCTTTGATTTGCCCACAGCACCAAAATTTTGCCGACAGATTTGATGAATGGGGGGGTGTGACACCCCCCCACACCCCCCCTCTGGGAACGCCCTTGAGTGTATTCAAACCATGGCAAAAAACTAAGCGTGTAGCACCTAGGCATAACTTGAGTAGCAATGCAGGAAGGGGCAAGGTAGGCCAACCAGCCCAGCCTCATTCTAAATGACAATGTTCATGTAAAATTCATGAATACACTTTGAGGCTTTTATATTTTTCTCTGATATTACAAAATCCAAGTGAATCCAAGTATTTATGTTTAGAATTTGTTGCTGTTGTAACAGCATAATAACATGCTTTTTTGTACATGTATGTAAGTCCCATTTCTATCAAATTAAAATAAACTTTCAATGAAATATCTTGATTTTTGGAGGCCCAAAATGACTGACATTTAATTAATTTTCCAACAAAACATAAAATACTTTTTGGACGTTTCACAAAATGTTTAGGTATTGAGGATTTCCGTTTTGTTAATGTTAGAGCACTTTCAATGAAAGTTTGAAAATTATATTACAAACATTACAAATATTTTGGCCAAAAATGACTGAAATTGCATCATTTTTCTGGTAAAATGCAACCCAATTTTTTTCAAGCGACACTAAATATTTTGGTATAGAGTTCAGATATCGATATAGGAAGGATAGAAGATGCCATTTTGTGTGTGTGAGAGCGCTACTTTTGGATTAACTGTAAATACAGGGAAAATGTCTACTTGCCACAAAATGACTGAAATGTCATCATTTTTCTGGCAAAACGCAACCAAGAATTGTTTTGAAGCGACACGAAATATTTAGGTATTGAGTTAAACAATTGATATATGAAAGGTAGAACATGCCATTTTTTGTGTGGAAGCGCTAATTTTGGATTAACTGTAAATACTGGCAAATATGCCCACTTAGCGGGCATATTTGCCAGTGCACTGGCAAATTTGCCAGGGCTGGGGAATTCGGCCACCTGCTAGGAATGAATTAGCCTGCCTTTAAAAATATTCAATATATAAATGAAATGGCAATATCATGTTTGGCATAACCGAGCTTTGGCGTGACGTCATCAGATCAGACTCCCTGGCCTACAAGTAGCTTTACTGAAAAATAATTCAATGTGCTGCCCTCATCATCGACATCATATACATTACACGCGAATTCTACCCCGGGATCGAACGTGACGGAACCCCTGTGTTGTGTGCTACATTTGACGTCTTAGAAAATGCCACTTGGGCTTAGCAAATACTTGTACAAATATAATTCAAACATGAAAATCGGTGGATTACATCGTCGTCAAATCGTATTTGAAGAAAATGGTGTGGTCGAAAAAACCCATGATTCGGCGACATTGTTTTGATATTACGTCACTTCTGATTGCTTCGGACACGTCCAGGGAGGGGAAATTCGAATAGCAAAACAAGAGCCTCCCATATATGGGCATATGGGCGTGGGTACGAGAGATTACAACTAACTACATTTGGTTGGATCTATGATTCAACCAAATGAAATAGCCCCTGGTTTCAAAGCCGATAAAACTGTGTCACAGCAGCGAATAGTTCACATAAAAATATTTCTTGAACACCGCAAAGGTAAAACGTTTGCAAATAAGATTATCAGTAATACGTTTTCCTACAGAGCATTTCTACCTACCTTATTTTTAAAACCGAAAAACGGTAGCAGAAAAACAGCGCATTATCTGAGGTGCGAAAATGAAAATTCGTGAAAACATGTCGTCTAAACGGATTAAGATATCGACTTCCTTTGTGTGTACCACCTGTGTCTCTTCAACAACTGTCAAGTAGTGTCAAAATACTGTCAAAATATCGCGCACATGTGTGCGATATTTTGCGAGAATTCACGTTTAACGTGAATTCTCGCAAAATATCGCGAGACCTCGTGACGTTATCAAAACAATGTCGCCGAATCAACGTGAATTCTCGCAAAATATCGCGAGACCTCGTGACGTTATCAAAACAATGTCGCCGAATCATGTTTTTTTCCGACCACACCATTTTCTTCAAATACAATTTGACGACGATGTAATCCACCGATTTTCATGTTTGAATTATATTTGTAACTCTGAAGTATTTGCTAAGCCCAAGTGACATTTTCTAAGACGTCAAATGTAGCCTGGACGGTAAGTGCATACCACTGAAAATTGGGTTTATATGCCACCACACAACGCGGGGGTTCCGTCACGATCGATCGCGGGGTAGAATTCGCGTGTAACGAGAGATGTGACTCGTAAATCGAGGGCGATGCTATGATTGACAATACGAAAGTCCTTATAAGGCAAATGAGACGCGCGATGTGACTCGCAAATCGAGGGCGCTATCTGTTATCACATTAGAGGCTTCAATCTCGGCAATTACTTAAGAGTTTAGCACGTGCGCGATATTTTGCATTCGCTGGGATATGCCGTATACTTCATGAATTTTTCGCCATTACAACTCGGCCTACGAGACAACTCGGCCACCGAGATTCTGCCCACACAACTCTGCCATTCGACAATCTAAGCATAATAAGCTTATGAATTAATTTTAAGTTAACATGTCAAACTTCAGAATATATTTGATTTTTTTTTGGCAGTTCCTCATCACTGATTGAAATGAATTTCAAAATGAATGACATTATTACATGATGATCTGTATGAATTCTTTTTATGAGATCTTGCCACTGTGATGTTGCCACATTCACTCTAAACTATTCTTTATTTTCATTAAAAGATTGATTTAAAATATACTAATTGTGTATGTTTCGTTTTGTTTGGTGGCATTTAAAATTGCCGTGCAAATACTGTGGCTGATATGGGCTAATTATCTAATGGGCTATGATTCACACCCACCACTAATGCGGGATCAATACATTTTCCTATGTTCTCTGTAATATTATATTAATATTTGCGAGTACAATATGAATATTAAGTTAACAATTAACAAAAATTAATGTGTGCGAGATGTTTCGTTTTCAATGTTGCCGAGTTGTTTTATTGGCCGAGTTGTGTGGGAGGTAGAATCTCGGAGGCCGAGTTGTCTCGAAGGCCGAGTTGTCTTGGCCGAGTTGTCTAGAAGGCCGAGTTGTCCTGATACCCTATAAAATACTTACATGGAGTATATGGTTTATTCCGTGTGTCCGACTGTTTTGACTATCTGCGGTCCGACAAATCAATGCGTGGAATCCGGGGATTTTGACAGTTGTTGAGAGACACAGGTGGTACACACAAAGGAAGCCAGTATCTTAATCCGTTTAGACGACATGTATTCACGAATTTTCATTTTCACACCTCAGATAATGCGCTGTTTTTCTGCTTCCGTTTTTCGGTTTTAAAAATAAGGTAGGTAGGAATGCTCTGTAGGAAAACGTATTACTGATAATCTTATTTGCAAACGTTTTACCTTTGCGGTGTTCAAGAAATATTTTTATGTGAACTATTCGCTGCTGTGACACAGTTTTTATCAGCTTTGAAACCAGGGGCTATTTCATTTGGTTGAATCATAGATTCAACCAAATGTAGTTAGTTGTACATTATACATGTCATACACGTATCATATAAAATAGCAACAAAACTATTGATGGCGCAGCGGCGTGCTATCATCTTACTGGCACAGTTCTCAGATTCAACCGGAAATGGATTGTCGATGTTATTTTACTAAATTAAGATTTGTGATTGTTACTTAAAAATGAAAAATGTTTAAACGTGTAGAATAGAACATTAATAAAGACAGTTGATATTTTAACCCCTTCATGTTTCGTCACCCGTTCTATGCAAAATAAACACATTTAACATGGGAATGGGGGACGAAACATGATTATATCATGTAAAATCATTGATATTTGACGTGCAATTTGTCATGCCCTGTTCCCATGTTAAATGTGTTAATTTTTCATATAAAAACGGGGCACAAACTCGGTTAGGGTTTAGGGATCGTTAAAGGGACATTAAGTGGTGGTGAAAAGTTTAAATGTTTAAAAATTTACTTCAGAATTCAAGATGAACATTAAAAATCACCATTATTGTTGTTTCTACTAACAAAAAACACAGCAAAACTACATGTAGATTAAAACAATATCATCGCTATTTATTGAAAAACGCCCTCTATGCAAATATGGTTCGCGTTATGTAGCACGCGTACTGCACGGGGATACTGTGGGACCAGCATTTTTTGAATCGACGTTTTCTTGTACAAAGAGAGCTGATTTTTCTTAATCCTAGTTATAGGTGTAAGTTCATACATGTAATACAATTATAAAAATAAACTAATCTCAGTTTTTATCATAATTGAGGGCGCTGCCTCCAACACATCTCTTAGTGTCCCTTTAACGTTAACTAAAGGCCTGGAGGCGTTACCCGAAGTTGCCTGCCCCACAGGGCTAAAATGACAGAACCGCAAGGCCGGAGCAGGGTCAGAATTTTGGCGCGAATCCAATTCGCGTGAAGATTCGTGTAAACTTTTTTTTTCTAAGTCCAAAACAGGACCTTAGCTTATAGATGACTCGTATTTGTCCCTCAATAACCCACATACAGTAAGGCCCCTTGCAGTCAAATGTGAGTTTACTGTTGCGTTTTTGAAAAGCAGATAAACGTTATAATTGAGGTAATTTTGTTGAGGCGGGAGATTTTATATGATAGTGCGGGAGAAAGAGTGTCTAGGCCGGAGCCTAATGCGGGAGAGTTGACAGCCCTGCTGGTAGCCTTACACAGAAAAACAAAATTACCAAATTGACCATGTGATTTAATATTGTTTCTCAAGATGGCCAACGAAGGTGATTTTGTGTTTTACCCCTGTTTTACTTGCTAGTCGTAAATGAAAAATTCCAATGCAACTTTTCTGAACACTTTTGCTAGCTCATATTTTCGTAGCAATAAGGTCTATCGCGAATAGGTAAAAATCAATTGATTATTTTTTTCTGTTGCATTGTGGGATTGACCTATTATAGATGACCTTATGCCATGAATAGATAGAGAACATTCAAGGACACTTTTGAGTCTCCAAAAAGGTGAGTGGGACATAAAAACGGAGGATTTTCAGGTGACTAAAATTTAGTCTAAAATGGTTCCCTTCAACATTGTGCCTTTACCCGTCCGATACTCAATCATAGGTTGGTATATCGAGACTACCTGCTGGTAGGTAGTTGCAGTAACATGCATGTCATATACCTACATGTATGTCTATCAATTTTTATTCTTTTGTTAAATTATAAATTATCAAAATGATGCACTGCCCGTATCAAAAGTGCTCAATTCCTAAGAAGAGCGTAATATGATGAAAACAAGCAGTAAATTAAGAATTATTTATACATACCACACAGGGTGGTGGCAATCTTCAGACTGAAGTACATCTAATTATAAAATAGTCAACAGTAATAATATGGTAATATATCCAAGTTATTGACATACATAAGTGGAATATCAATAATCCATAATAGGTGTGTAAGTCATTCTCCAGATAGGATAATCCATTATGAGTTGTATAGGTGTTAAATTATATATCAAATTAAAGCTCTCAATCAGAGGAATGCAACAGTGAACAAAATGTACCTCGGATTTCCCATTAAGACCCGGTTATTATTGTACATAATATATAGATGTATCATATATCAAATAACAAATTAGTGGTGAAAATGCGCATGAAATGCACACATTTTGTGGCTTTAATCGTGAAAATTGCCTGAAATTAGATTAATTTGGTATAAATCAGACATTTCGGACCAATTTTAAGCTAATCATGTAAGTAATTTTGACATTAGACTTCAACATTTTTATTGTTTGGGGGTACAGAATGAGGTGAGGGTTGAGCTGACGGGGGTAAAGGTAGTAACTAGGGGAACATTTTCCCGCAAGAAGAGAGACGGTGGCGGATACAGGGGGCGGAGGGAGCGGGCGCCCCCGTAAAATTTGACAATAGGGTAATTCCACGCGTTGCGGAATGACATTTACACACAAAAATCCACTTTCTTTTGGGTGTAAAACCCAGAGATTTGTAGTTACTCCCCATTTTACAACTTTATTTGATAACAGCGATTGATACTCAAAAAATAAACCTAGGGAAAAAATTAGACTGCGCTTCCAAGTATCCGATTGGTGTTTGTTTTACATGTTTACACAAAGTGAAAACTCTGTGAACTTTTTAGAGTGTATCATTATTGAAGTTACTTTTTAGAAGGTTTGAAGTGTTAGCTAACTGACAAAAGCATTTTCATAAAACTTAATCATCAGCTAGGATTTCTAGTAGGTCATCAAAAAATAAAAGTAGGTGTTGCGGAATGACGTTGCGGAATGACAGTGTGAATTTGTGTGCAAAACTCCATAGAGAAAAGAAAAAACATGTTTTTATGCTTTAATATGCATAAAAAATAAAAGAAAGAGTAATCAATGGCATTTCATATGTTACAAATTCGTGAATACAAGTAACCCAACTATTTTCACATTGAAATCATCATTTACAGGTAAAGTAGCCATGATTTTGTGATAAAGTTGCCAAATTCAACAGCTTGCACATCAAAGTTGCCTAATTCAGCAAATTATGAGTTTTCATCAATTTTGAAACTTTTTTAGAAGTTTAGAGTCCATATTTGAATGAATTATCATAAATAAGGATGATCTTATACCAAGTACACAAAAATATCACAATTTGCTCAATAATTTACCTAAATATAGGGAATAAATACCTTTGTCATTCTGCACCGTCATTCCGCAACACGTCATTCCACAACGCTCGTTAGGGCTATTAATTAACAGAATTTTCCAATTTTGTTTTGATCATTGTGAAGCATGTCAATTGTGTGCAGAGAAAAAATAGTTAAATGAAAATAGGGTACATTTTTTTTCTTGCTATCCTAAAAAATTGTACTTTTGCGTTGCGGAATGACATGAGATTATGCATACTAATTACCTGGATTAACGAGACTAATCGGCAGTTGATCAAAATTAAATTTATATCAAAATTTTTCCCATCAGTTCTACTATTGTGCCTGACATTTATTTAAACATCATACCTGTCTAAAAGATATGGAATAAATAAAAACAAGCCTTTTCACTGATTTTGTAAGCTGCAAATATGCAAATTTATGCTAATTAGTTTATACATCAAAAAACATAGTATCGCTAAACAAACTAAAAATTCCTGAACTTTGGACTGTTGCCTACATTATAGGCATAGAATTAAACTTTAGATGCACATTTGAAATTTTGGCTATTTGGTTGACATTTGCTTGGAATTGCCCAATATACCTTTTTGTGTACCACTTTATCTTTTTCAGAGGCATAGGTAGGTTCCCGATACATTTGCCACTTTACCATGCGACGGCAACAAAAATGGGGACACCAATTGGGGGGTACCAATTTTAAAAAAACTTGGTCAGCCCCCCCCCCCCCCCCCCGTAAATTTTAATCCTGGATCCACCACTGAGAGTGATGATGAATTAACAATTATTCACACTGAGATTGACGAGAGAGAGAGAGAGAGGGGGGGAGAGAGAGAGAGAGAGAAATTTAAATTATGACCTCTTCCTCTTTTGACCCTCAATATCCCATCCAAACATTTGTTATCCAAAAATGTAAAAACTCTTAACACATTTCAAACATCTATTCTCTATCATTGTACAGGTTCATCAGCAACAGGTGTATTTCTTTAGAGAGGTTCTCTACTAAACAGCTACAGACATTCTACAGGAAACCATAAGGGGGCAGAGAAGACCTTCAGCAGGTATAACTATAAACCTCAATAGCAGCACAGAGAAGTTCTTCCCTGTAGTCAACCAATGCGAAACTGTATGCTTATATCTCAGTTTGTTAAATTGCTACAATGTTTCCAAGCAAAGAATAGTGAAAAGTCACATTAAGAGGGCAGAAAGACGCATTTGGCAAAGGAAAGCCTATCTATACAGTACATTGCAAACAAACACTGTCTTTACATTGCACGTTTAACGCTTATAAGCATTCAAAATGACCCAGAAACCGACAGTTGTCGAAAATATCTCGCAAGAAGAGAGTGATGATGAACTAACAATTATTCACACTGAGATTGCCTCAAGAGAGAATTTCTATCAGTGCGATCAATGTCTAGCTTACTTTTCCGGTCCGGATGACCTGACAACTCACACTCTGACGCATACTGCAGCAACTGATGATACAACCCATCGGTGCGATTATTGTCAGAAACGCTTTGTGGATATCGGTGCCCTGATCAAGCACATTCCATCTCATACTGGAGACGTACTGGTACCGTATCCATGCGCTTTTTGTCTGAAAAGATTCACGGACGAGGGCACACTGAGAGCACACATCGAAACGCATCACAGAAAGAAGAAAACACACCAGTGCGAGCAATGCCAGAAATATTTCGCTCAAAAGATACAGCTGAAAAGCCACATGAAACAAATTCACCCTGAAACTTATGACGCTAAGCATCATAACGCTAAGCTTCATAATGCTAAGCCGAACTATTATCAGTGCAAAGATTGTCATAAACGCTATTCTTCAAAGTACTACTTAGTAAAACACACATGTACAGGATATCAGTGCAAAGATTGTCATAAACGCTATTCTACAAAGTGCTACTTAGTAAAACACTCATGTACAGGGACCACAACAGAAAGACCATTTCAGTGTGAGCATTGTCAGAAATGCCTTGCATACAAGGGTTTCCTAACAAAACATCTTAAGATTCACACACACGAGAAATCACTAACATGCCAATTTTGTTCGAAAGGTTTCACTGCCAAGAGCCAACAGGAGCTGTTAATGCACATTCAGACTCATACAAAACAGATAACAATTCAAAGTGAGCCGAAAGTAAAAACAATTCAAAGTGAGCAGAAAGGGAAAACAAATCAAAGTGAGCAGAAAGGGAAAACAATTCAAAGTGGGCAGAAAGGGAAAACAATTCAAAGTGGGCAGACAGGGACAAAAATTCAAAGGGGGCAGAAAAGGAAAACAAATCAGACTATTCATGATCATACAAAAGGGTCTAAACGCACAAAAAACCTTAATAAACCACGGAAAAGATTCAAAAGAACACACCAATGTGAGAAATGTCAACAAATCTTTGAAAGTATATCGGAATGGAGAATACATATGGCAACACACACGGTCCAACCTGATACGCCGCCTATTCATGATCATAATAAAGGGTGTAAATGCACAATGGTTGCACCCCGTTATAGTTATACACTAAAGAAAATTGAGCAGAAAGGGAAAACAAATCAAAGTGAGCAAAAAGAGAAAACAAATCAAAGTGAGCAAAAAGAGAAAACAAATCAAAGTGAGCAGAAAGGGAAAACAATTCAAAGTGAGCAGAAAGAGAAAACAATTCAAAGTGAGCAGAAAGAGAAAACAAATCAAAGTGAGCAGAAAGAGAAAACAAATCAAAGTGAGCAGAAAGAGAAAACAAATCAAAGTGAGCAGAAAGAGAAAACAAATCAAATTGAGCAAAAAGGGAAAGCAATTCAAAGTGGGCAGAAAGGGAAAACAATTCAAAGTGAGCAAAAAGAGAACACAAATCAAAGTGAGCAGAAAGAGAAAACAAATCAAAGTGAGCAGAAAGAGAAAACAAATCAAATTGAGCAAAAAGGGAAAGCAATTCAAAGTGGGCAGAAAGGGAAAACAATTCAAAGTGAGCAAAAAGAGAAAACAAATCAAAGTGAGCAAAAAGAGAAAACATATCAAAGTGAGCAAAAAGGGAAAGCAATTCAAAGTGAGCAGAAAGAGAAAACAAATCAGACTATTCATGATCATACCGAAAAATATAAATGCAAAACAACAATTTCAACTGTCCAGCAGCAGGACACACACCAGCATGCAGAAGGGACAACAAACCAGCCTATTGATAAACCATGGAAAAGAACATATCAGTGTGGGAAATGTCAAAAAATCTTCGAAAGCATGTCAGAATGGAGAATACATACGGCAACACACACGGTCCAACCTGATGAGCTGCCTATTCATGGTTATACAGAAGGGTGTAAATGCAAAACAGTTGCAAAGGTCCAGCAGGACACAGTAAGACGCCGTTGTACATGTTCACCACGGAGAAGAACATATCAATGTGGGAAATGTCAAAAAATCTTTAAAAGCAATATGGAATGGAAAATACATATGGCAACACACACGGCCCAACCTTATACGTGTGAACACTGTCGGAGAGGTTTTTCGGAGGCGCGTGACTGGGAAAAGCATGTGCAGACTTGCCGGTTTGACTTAGCGTTCAAACCCGTAGAGTGCGATCGTTGTCACCTTTATTTTGGTGGAAAGGAGAGACTGGCGAAACATATTGCTGACTCGCACAATTAGGTTTATCGCGAATATGTAAAAATCAATGGATTATCCTTTTCTGTTGCATTGTGGGATCGAATATCCCACAATGCATTGCAGAAAATGATAATCAATTGATTTTTACCTATTCGCGATATGGCTTATTGAAACCAAATTAATAAGTGACGGGCACCAGAATCAGAAAAGGATAATCAATTGATTTTTACCTATTCGCGATGTGGCTTATTGAAACCAAATTAATAAGTGACGGGCACCAGAATCAGAAAAGGATAATCAATTGATTTTTACCTATTCGCGATATGGCTTATTGAAACCAAATTAACAAGTGACGTACGGGCACCAGAATCAGAAAAGGATAATCAATTGATTTTTACCTATTCGCGATATGGCTTTAATTGAAACCAAATTAACAAGTGACGGGCACCAGAATCAGAAAAGGATAATCAATTGATTTTTACCTATTCGCGATATGGCTTATTGAAACCAAATTAACAAGTGGCGGGCACCATTCCTGGGGGTCGTAATAGTACGTAATACAACTGTTGTCCAGTGGTGATGAAATGTGTTTGTATAGCTGGCTGGCTGGAGGAGGTAGCTAGCTGAATTGAACTAAAGAAACCCATCAATGTCACTATGTTATTTACATGGTGGACCATGGGATAATCTTGACATGGTTATGTCTGCATTTATATAGATCTGGAAAAAATTGTAAAAATAGTAATTGTAAAAAGATTCATCAGGTTTGTTGAATTTCATTGAAGTAAACAATATGCTTGACGAAACCAATATAATACTCACATATTAATATTTCATCCTCATACATCGGAGGATTTCATCAGAATGGCAATGATCCACTTTGGCGCGAAGAAACATCATCTTCAGAGTTGCCAGTTGGTTTTACTTTTAGAAGTGGATCATATACGTGACTGAGCAAAAAAGTCCCCTCCTCTCGGTTGAGTGTTCTGTCCCCTCTCTTTCTGATTTCCATCGCCTCGCGTACCTCTCTGGATCTCCTGTTGTGTTCTCGACCTAATATGGTGGCCTCAAACAAGCCCAAGGAGAGGAAGAAGAACGAGGGAGTCAAAACGATAGGCATGGTGGTTGTCCCATATGTACAAGGCATCACAGAAAGAATCCAGAGGATTTACAAAAAGTATAACATCAACACTGCTATGAAGCCTCACAACACTCTGAGACGCCTTCTAGTGCACCCTAAGGACAAGAGGGACACTCTCAAAACCAGCAACTGTATTTACGAAATTCCATGCAAAAACTGCAAGCTGACGTATGTTGGTGAGACTTCTCGTCTTTTCGGAGTCCGCTTAGCAGAACACCAAGCCGAGACTAAGAAGGCAGACACCAAAAAATACACGAGATCTGAGAGAAAGGCATCAGAGCAGGAACAGACAAAATCAGCTATTTCGGACCATGTAGCTAGGGCAAATCATGTAATAGACTGGAATGAGGCCACCATATTAGGTCGAGAACACAACAGGAGATCCAGAGAGGTACGCGAGGCGATGGAAATCAGAAAGAGAGGGGACAGAACACTCAACCGAGAGGAGGGGACTTTTTTGCTCAGTCACGTATATGATCCACTTCTAAAAGTAAAACCAACTGGCAACTCTGAAGATGATGTTTCTTCGCGCCAAAGTGGATCATTGCCATTCTGATGAAATCCTGCGACGTATGAGGATGAAATATTAATATGTGAGTATTATATTGGTTTCGTCAAGCATATTGTTTACTTCAATAGTAATTGTAAAGTGTCATTTGTTATTGGTCATCCAATTTTATGAATGGCAGCATTTCAAGACGAAGGTTAACTGTTGGGTGAAACGTTATTGCACATTAAATGTGTAACAATAACATTTCAGTCTACATTTTACATTTTTGTAACAGGTTAATGAGCCTAACTGTTTTCCAGAAAAATGCACATTTCCAGAAAAATGCACATTTCCAGAAAAATGCACATTTCCAGAAAAATGCACATTTTCCAGGGGGGGACTTATTTCTTTCAACCTGTTTTTTTTTGCAAGTCTACAAACGTTAATATTACCAACCGTCGAATCTATACATGATAAACATTCAGAAATCATCCATTGTCTTCTATTTTCAGTATGTAAATCGGGCTGTTATATCTAATCATACAATACAGATAGAAAACCTAAAAAACATATATTTTTCTTTAGTGTAATTTTCCTCCATGTCCGTTGTCCAAAATCTCTCACTGGCTTTGATTGCATCATAACAAAAGTAAAACATCAGTTATAATTTACTATAAATGTGTAGCACTGATTCAGAGCTATAATCAGGACAAATGTCATGAGGCTGACATTGATAAGCGATGTTATAAGTGAGGAGGTAGAACTTATTGAATGACCCTCGTATATTTAAACACATTTGTTATTTATATAATATGTATGTATCGCAATGAGGGCTTGCTTGGAAAGCAATGCAAGTCACTGAAGCATATTACCCTCAATAAAGAAAGCATAAAAGTAAATACTATGCAAGCCTAAGGTCACTATCAAAAGTCAAAACTTGGAGGTCATAGATTATGTAGGGGTCAAATTGCATAAATGCTCAAATTATGTTGTCATGATGCATATCAAAGAAGATTTCTTGATGCACCCCATCATGTTTAGCGCTCCTACAGTACCAGCAGGGCTTATCACCAAAACAAACAGTGCCAAACTTGTGTTAAAGTAATTAACAGCTGGAGGTCGTCTGGACTTCCACCTTCAAATACACGGTAGAGATAGGCATAACTTGGTCAAATATATGAAAAGAAGTTGAATTCCAACTAAAACATACATACGTGTTACTCCAAAAATAAAGGGTCTTTAAGAAAAACAAGAAAGGACTGAATTGAAGTCACATCGATTGTACTACTTGCAGAAGGATTTTCTTAAAGACCCTCGTTTGACCACATTATAAGCCTTTCATTGTACTGTAATGTCAATGGGAACCAGTAGACACTGGTGGCAGAAATCAGTAGGTCATGTGATGAAAATGATGCATGCTGGTGTGCATCAAGAAATCTTCTTTGGATGCATATCGAACTGTTCCTGAGATCATATTGAACAAAAAACTAAAATGAAACCAAAATCTGAACCCACTGACAGCTTTATCATTTAATTTTCTTTTTACTTTATCAAACGGAGATCTCAAAAAGGTGATCAGGTACCATACATGTATACATTTGTGTAAACCGATCTTAATACTCTTTTAGTATTTCACTCAGTTTTATTGTATCTTAGATTTTAATGTTGTAATTTAATCAAAATTGTGTAATATCATACTATGTTCAGTTCTCCATCCATGCATTTGCATGATTATCCTCTTCCTTCGATTTTCTTAGTTTCGATATGATCATATCGAAACTAAGGTGCTGAATTCGGAAGTTATGCTATCATTTACTTGCGGACTTTCGCAGCAAATCTCAACCTGGAAGTGCCTTTATTTGCTTAGTTTGGCATGAAG
>CM069454.1:36670116-36695357 GCA_035610835.1 Ophiura sarsii | reverse complement strand
AAAAAAATTGCGCGGTCAAAAAAAATCGCACGGTACATGTACTATATGTACAATTTTGCCTTATATTTGACTATTTGAGCTGAATATGCCCACACAAAACAAGTACCCCGCACGCAATCTCGGGTTGTTTCCCTATTTTCTTTTTTTTCCCCTTATTATTTTTTTTAGAGGGGCTGGGGCGGGGGCACAAATGGGTTTTGGGGGCGGGGGCACAAATCGGTTTTTCCCGTCAGGGGGGGCATTTGCCCCCCCCCCCCCCCCCCCCTGAGCTACGCCACTGGCATGAAACTGTCACAAGTGAGTATAATAATTTGTTTTTATTATTATACTTCAACTAACCTTGGATTTGTCATATGAAAAATAATTTCTTATAATAATTTAAAAAGTGTCCTTCATTTTCCCCCCAAAACTACAAATCCCTGCTTTTGCTGGCGTTTGCCCCCAAAAGAAATCCCCTTTTCTCGCTCTTCAGGCCAGTAAAACATTAAGGACAGTTAATATTTTAACACCTTATATATAATCATGTATCGTCCCCCGTTCCCTTGTTAAATGTGTTAATTTTGCATAGAACGCGGGGACGAAACATGATATATATAATCATATTTCGTCATCCGTTCTATGAAAAATAAGCACATGGGAACAGGGCATGAAAAATTGTGTCAAATATCAATATTATTCTTCCCCTAAAACTACAAATCCCCGCTTTTGCTGGCGCAAATTTGCCCCAAAAGAAATCCCCTTTTCTCGCCCTCCGAGCCAGTAGAACATTGGTTAAAACCCTAACCAGTAAAGCTAGTTTTTTGTGCGTATCGGGGGGAGGGGGGAAAAAGTACTATTTTTTTAACCCGAAAAATCACCCAGCTGATGTCATCGCGGCAATGCAGCAGCACGTGCCTGGAGATAGTTTCTGGCAGTGAGATTTAGTGAGATTCAGTGGGGTTAGGGTTATGGACACAGTTGATATTTTAACCCCTTATATACACTACCGCCCAGAAGTGATCGCGCAGTGATTATATCCTAGAAAATCCATCTTCTCTGAACATATTATTGAATAATTTCACAAGAAACGATGTTGTATGTGTTCATTATATATAGTTCTTCTTCATAAATTCATGTTTGTTGTATGTTGTCTTTAAATTTAGTACTCGCTTGGTTCTTGACCAATATGCATCTATTATTTGATGAAATTCAATCTGGTAGCAGGGCTGTCAACTTTTTGGATTTGCTGGGAGGGAGAGATACAGACAAATCGTAAAACATGCACAATTTTTTTTCGCTGGGGGAGGGGGTAGCGATGATGTTTTCCTCAAATCTGCACGAAAATTGCATGGTCAAAATTGCAAATGTACCGACGGTTCTAGTATAAAGGCTTTGATAAACATTATAATTGAGGTAATTTTGTTGAGGCGGGAGATTTTATATGATAGTGCGGAAGAAAGAGTGTCTAGGCGGGAGCCTAATGCGGGAGAGTTGACAGCCCTGCTGGTAGCCTTACACAGAAAAACAAAATTACCAAATTGACCATGTGATTTAATATTGTTTCTCAAGATGGCCAACGAAGGTGATTTTGTGTTTTACCCCTGTTTTACTTGCTAGTCGTAAATAAAAAATTCCAATGCAACTTTTCTGAACACTTTTGCTAGCTCGTATTTTCGTAGCAATAAGGTCTATCGCAAATAGGTAAAAATCAATTGATTATCCTTTTCTGTTGCATTGTGGGATTGACCTATTATAGATGACCTTATGCCATGAATAGATAGAGAACATTCAAGGACACTTTTGAGTCTCCAAAAGGTGAGTGGGACATAAAAACAGAGGATTTTCAGGTGACTAAAATTTAGTCTAAAATGGTTCCCTTCAACATTGTGCCTTTACCCGTCCGATACCCAATCATAGGTTGGTATATCGAGACTACCTGCTGGTAGGTAGTTGCAGTAACATGCATGTCATATGGGTATGTCCATGAAGTTGGGCAATTTAAGAAATTGTGCTGATTTGTGTAGGATAAACGCATTTTCTGACAGTTTGCCTGAAGTTATTTTCACAAGTACCGGTAATATAATTTAGAAAGACCTCATACTAACATGTCTTTTAAAAGGCAAATGAAAGTTATAGCTCCCCTGTATTTTTTTTTATGCTTCATTAATAGTTGGTGTCCGGCCCTTTTTTAGTCAAAAAAGTGTGACATGAAAATAGAAAAATGCAAAACATAATTTTGTAAATATAAATGTCATAAAATCATAAAATTACTACATAATCTATGAATATATGTTCCAATTCACCTTTAAGTAGATTATGACAGAACAGAAATCGGCCAATTTGATATGACGTCTTCGGGAAATTGCCATACCTATGCTACAGAAAGGAGTCCACCCCAAAAAAGCATGTAGCATCGGTATTTTAAGCTCACCAACAACACAGATGACATTTGAACCCACTGATTTTGGTTCCTAAATTACTGTATCACATTCATAAGAAAGTTTGAACAACAACTGTACCAATAGATGATGTTATTTTAAAATTATTTGAGGAAACGTCACTGATTTTTGACGAGGTGTCCGGTGTAGCATAGGTACATTTACAATGATTGCCCCTCTCAAGTAAAAAGATCCTTTCACATACTGAAATGAATGGCTCCCTGCAATTAAGTGTTTTACTAGAGGTTCTCATTGGGACCAGTTTTGGGGTAATTGGTTTTATTAAAGACAGCAAAAAAACTGAAAACAAGCGAGGTGTCCACCTGTAGTGCCGGTATTACCATGTAGCTTAGGGACAAGGTAATTAGTTTATAATGATGGCACCCATAATTCTTTTTCAAATATTTCAATTCTACTTGAAAATATATGGGAAATAACATAACATGACAGTTTTTAGTGAGATAACTCACAATATTTGATACCATTTTTACCAAAACAATGTACCTGATGCTACATGGACACTGTGTCCATGTAGTGCCGGTAATCAAGTACATGTAGATATTGGGTATCAAATTTAAAAAATTCTATACATCACTCTTATTTTTAGTAGTAATTGTAGTGGCTATTGATATAAAGAGGAAGTGAAATGTGTCTTACTTCATTTTATGTTAGTTATCTGTAAAACAATAGAATTTATACCTATGCTACAGGACATGGTGTCCATGTAGCATCAGGTAAATTTCTTGTATGTTTAGCCATATGGACAGAAGCTTTTACTTTTTATTTAATTGTAATGTTACTAAATCAGTTAAACAGTTATCAGTGATGATAAAATTATACAAAATATGTGTGTCAGAAGCAATCCTTATTGATTACAGACATAAATACTACATCAAAAAGGCTTGAACCAAATTACCCCACAACCCTCAATTTGCAAAGCATCATATCACTTTTTGTGATGTAGAGTAGTATCAATTGTGTGCTTTTATGAATCTGACCATGAAAGTGCAATATAAATCTATATAAGAATGGTGAGTAACCTGAACTATTTAAAAATAATGCAAGGGAGAAGTGTCAGAATGGTGTCCATGTAGCATAGGTATTTTTACCATAATAACCTGAAACTAACCTGCAATCAATGATTATTTTCATACTTGAGAGGAAAAAGTTCACTATTTTTCAAAAGTATGGATATTGTCGGACCTAAAAATAATATCAGATTAACAATTGAACAATTTTGAAATTTTGACCTCATGTCACACTTTTTGGCCCAACTTCATGGACATACCCATATACCTATGTCTATCAATTTTTATTCTTTTGTTAAATTATATATCAAATTAAAGCTCTCAATCAGAGGAATGCAACAGTGAACAAAATGTACCTCGGATTTCCCAGTAAGACCCGGTTATTATTGTACATAATATATAGATGTATCATATATCAAATAACAAATTAGTGGTGAAAATGCGCATGAAATGCACACATTTTTTGGCTTTAATCGTGAAAATTGCCTGAAATTAGATTAATTTGGTATAAATCAGACATTTCGGACCAATTTTAAGCTAATTGCAAGTAATTTTGACATTAGACTTCAACATTTTTATTGTTTGGGGGTACAGAATGAGGTGAGGGTTGAGCTGACGGGGGTAAAGGTAGTAACTAGGGGAACATTTGTTTGCAAGAAGAGAGTCAGTGGCGGATACAGGGGGCGGACAATATACCTTTTTTGTGTACCACTTTACCTTTTTCAGAGGCATAGGTGGCCACAGTGGCGTAGCTCAGTGGGGAGCAAATGCCCCCCCCCCCCTGACAGAATAAAACCATTTGTGCCCCCGCCCCCCACCCCCTCTAAAAAATTAAAAAGGGGGAAAAAAAGAAAATAGGGGAAAAAAATGATAAAAGACCGAGATTGCGTGCAAAATTGTACATGTACAGGCTGTATCAAAAAGATTTGTACCGTGGTCTGATCAGTTTTTCAGAATTTCTTTTGATATGTTACGAACCATTTAGACCATTTTGCTTCTATATGCAAAATTATTGAAGTTTCATCTTTTCTAAGAATTTTGATTTACGACAATCGAACATTTTTTTCAGAATTTACAAGCTTTTAAAGGAATATTGGTGTTTTTATCATTTTCATCGAAACGTTAGATCTGAAGCGCACAATTCAAAGTTCCTCCTGACTGCACTCATATATTCACTACTTATAAAGAGTTTGTGCAGTGAACCTATTAAATTTGCGTTGCTGCGAGTAAAACCATGATTACGTCGATCTTCATTTGAATGACAATAGCGGTCAGAAATAACAGCCAATTATCTTCAGATTATCAGATCAATAAGTTGACATAATTCCCTATTTATTAAAATCAAAAATATTGTATTTATCAGAGATTTTATATTTTTAATGCTTTTTTGAAAATGGAACATATCAGAGTACAAATCATTTTGATACAGCCTGTAGTACATGTACTGTGCAAATTTTTTTGACCGTGCAAATTTTTTTGACCTCAACCCCCCCCCCCCCCCACTTACGTGAAAATCACGAGTTGGTGACTGGGAAAAAATTTGGGGCAACCTTTTATGAAAATTTCAGAAATCTTGCCCCCCCCCCCCCCCCCCCCCCCTCCCCCCCGAAAAAAATCCTAGCTACGCCACTGGACTGTAGGTTCCCGATACATTTGCCACTTTACCATGCGATTTTCTTTTTGCCGGTTTTGGGACAACCACATGCCTACCACCCCCACCCCCACACCCCCCCCCCCCCCCCCCCCACCCACACACACACACACACACACACCCACACTTAGCAAAATTTCACGAGCTGACGGCAAAAAAAATGAGGCCCTTTTACAAATAAAAAAACCTTTAGTCAGCCCCCCGTAAATTTTAATCCTGGATCCGCCACTGAGAGTGATGATGAATTAATAATATTCACACTGAGATTGACTCAAGAGAGAGAGAGAGAAATTTAAATTATGACCTCTTCCTCTTTTGACCCTCAATATCCCATCCAAACATTTGTTATCCAAAAATGTAAAAACTCTTAACACATTTCAAACATCTATTCTCTATCATTGTACAGGTTCATCAGCAACAGGTGTATTTCTTTAGAGAGGTTCTCTACTAAACAGCTACAGACATTCTACAGGAAACCATAAGGGGGCAGAGAAGACCTTCAGCAGGTATAACTATAAACCTCAATAGCAGCACAGAGAAGTTCTTCCCTGTAGTCAACCAATGAGAAGCTGTATGCTTGTATCTTAGTTTGTTAAATTGCTACAATGTTTCCAAGCAAAGAATCAGTGAAGAAGTCACATTAAGAGGGCAGAAAGACGCATTTGGCAAAGGAAAGCCTCTCTATACAGTACATTGCAAACAAACACTGTCTTTACATTGCACGTTTAACGCTTATAAGCATTCAAAATGACCCAGAAACCGACGGATGTCAAAAATATCTTGCAAGAAGAGAGTGATGATGAACTAACAAATATCTCGCAAGAAGAGAGTGATGATGAACTAACAATTATTCCCACTGAGATTGCCTCGAGAAAGAGATTCTATCAGTGCGATCAATGTCTAGCTTACTTTTCCGGTCCGGATGACCTGGCAGCGCACACTCTGACGCATACTGCAGCAAATGATGATACAACCCATCAGTGCGAATATTGTCAGAAACGCTTTGTGGATATCGGTGCCCTGATCAAGCACATTCCGTCTCATACTGAAGATGTACTGGTACCGTATCCATGCGCTTTTTGTCTGAAAAGATTCACGGACGAGGGCACACTGAGAGCGCACATCGAAACGCATCACAGAAAGAAGAAAACACACCAGTGCGAGCAATGCCAGAAATATTTTCCTCAAAAGATACAGCTGAAAAGCCACATGAAACAAATTCACCCTGAAACTTATGACGCTAAGCATCATAACGCTAAGCTTCATAATGCTAAGCCAAAATATTATCAGTGCAAAGATTGTCATAAACGCTATTCTTCAAAGTACTACTTAGTAAAACACACATGTACAGGGTATCAGTGCAAAGATTGTCATAAACGCTATGCTACAAAGTGCTACTTAGTAAAACACTCATGTACAGGGACCACAACAGAAAGACCATTTCAGTGTGAGCATTGTCAGAAATGCCTTGCATACAAGGGTTTCCTAACAAAACATCTTAAGATTCACACACACGAGAAATCACTAACATGCCAATTTTGTTCGAAAGGTTTCACTGCCAAGAGCCCACAGGAGCTGTTAATGCACATTCAGACTCATACAAAAGAGACAACAATACAAAGTGAGCCGAAAGTAAAAACAATTCAAAGTGAGCAGAAAGGAAACACAATTCAAAGTGGGCAGAAAGGGAAAACAATTCAAAGTGGGCAGAAAGGTAAAACAATTCAAAGTGGGCAGAAAGGGAAAACAATTCAAAGTGGGCAGAAAGGGAAAACAATTCGAAGTGGGCAGAAAGGGAAAACAATTCAAAGGGGGCAGAAAAGGAAAACAAATCAGACTATTCATGATCATACAAAAGGGTCTAAACGCACAAAAAACCTTAATAAACCACGGAAAAGATTCAAAAGAACACACCAATGTGAGAAATGTCAACAAATCTTTGAAAGTATATCGGAATATAGAATACATATGGCAACACACACGGTCCAACCTGATACGCCGCCTATTCATGATCATAATAAAGGGTGTAAATGCACAATGGTTGCACCCCGTTATAGTTATACACTAAAGAAAATTGAGCAGAAAGGGAAAACAAATCAAAGTGAGCAGATAGGGAAAACAAATCAAAGTGAGCAGAAAGAGAAAACAATTCAAAGTGAGCAGAAAGGGAAAACAAATCAACGTGAGCAGAAAGAGAAAACAAATCAAAGTGAGCAAAAAGGGAAAACTATTCAAAGTGAGCAGAAAGAGAAAACAAATCAAAGTGAGCAAAAAGGGAAAACAATTCAAAGTGAGCAGAAAGAGAAAACAAATCAAAGTGAGCAGAAAGAGAAAACAAATCAAAGTGAGCAGAAAGAGAAAACAAATCAAAGTGAGCAGAAAGAGAAAACAAATCAAAGTGAGCAGAAAGGGAAAACAATTCAAAGTGAGCAAAAAGAGAAAACAAATCAATGTGAGCAAAAAGAGAAAACAAATCAAAGTGAGCAGAAAGAGAAAACAAATCAAAGTGAGCAGAAAGAGAAAACAAATCAAAGTGAGCAGAAAGAGAAAACAAATCAAATTGAGCAAAAAGGGAAAGCAATTCAAAGTGGGCAGAAAGGGAAAACAAATCAAAGTGAGCAGAAAGGGAAAACAAATCAAAGTGAGCAAAAAGAGAAAACAAATCAAAGTGAGCAGAAAGGGAAAACAATTCAAAGTGGGCAGAAAGAGAAAACAAATCAGACTATTCATGATCATACCGAAAAAAGTAAATGCAATACAACAATTTCAACTGTCCAGCAGCAGAAAACACACCAGCATGCAGAACGGACAACAAACCAGCCTATTCATAAACCATGGAAAAGAACATATCAGTGTGGGAAATGTCAAAAAATCTTCGAAAGCATGTCAGAATGGAGAATACATACGGCAACACACACGGTCCAACCTGATGAGCTGCCCATTCATGGTCATACAGAAGGGTGTAAATGCAAAACAGTTGCAAAGGTCCAGCAGGACACAGTAAGACGCCGTTGTAAAAGAACATATCAATGTGGGAAATGTCAAAAAATCTTTAAAAGCAATATGGAATGGAAAATACATATGGCAACACACACGGCCCAACCTTATACGTGTGAACACTGTCGGAGAGGTTTTTCAGAGGCGCGTGACTGGGAAAAGCATGTGCAGACTTGCCGGTTTGACTTAGCGTTCAAACCCCTTGAGTGCGATCGTTGTCACCTTTATTTTGGTGGAAAGGAGAGACTGGCGAAACATATTGCTGACTCGCACAATTAGGTTTATCGCGAATAGGTAAAAATCAATTGATTATCCTTTTCTGATGCATTGTGGGATTCCCACAATGCATCAGAAAAGGATAATCAATTGATTTTTACCTATTCGCAATATGGCTTATTGAAACCAAATTAATAAGTAACGGGCACCATTCCTGGGGGTCGTAATAGTGCGTAATCAGGGTTCTAGCCAGGACCATTTTAGTGCCGGGTAAATTTACTGACAGCGAATGGAGAAAGTGTAGCGAATGAAGTACAGCGGATCATGGCATGAGATCCAGAGGCCTTCTTAATGTCTTTTTAGGGTTTTTTAATGCACTTTGAGGGTTCCTGCCACATAATTTCTTGTTTTATGAGGCAGGTTTTTTTGGGTTTTTTACTTTGTTTTTTAGAGTGCTGGGTGGATATTGTCAGTGCCGGGCGGCCCCGCCCAGTGCCGCCCACCGTAGCTAGAACCCTGTGCGTAATACAAATGTTGTCCGGTGGTGATGAAATGTGTTTGTATAGCTGGCTGGCTGGAGGAGGTAGCTAGCTGAATTGAACTAAAGAAACCCATCAATGTCACTATGTTATTTACATGGTGGACCATGGGATAATCTTGACAAGGTTATGTCTGCATTTATATAGATCTGGAAAAAATTGTAATAGTCTTGATTGGTCTACATTAGGAAAGGAAGATTGTTTATCATTTCTTTTTTTCATTCTTCAATTATTGAAAAAACAATGCTTAAAAAAATCTATTATTCAGCTATTCAGTATTTTACAATGAAATACAAACATGATTATAGGATGGGGATACTTTGATCCATTTTTCTTACGTTTTGATTTTTATCCATTGCATGGTAGACATAATCCTTCAGCCAAGTGATTTTTGGTACCATGTGTACATGTAGGGGCAAACCTAATTCTGCTAATAGACGTTATTCATAATTGGTGCATTTACGTCAACAGAGAATTCTAACTGAGCATGCTCAGAGCAATTAGTGCGCCGATAAACATTACAATCTGGCACTTTTACTGCGATGTAATGAACTGTGAACTTCTACATTTTCCTAGATAACAGATAGTGTCGGTTACCAGCAAACATTTCATTTCAAACTAGTGGAATAGATAGTACGTTTAAGTTAATTTCATGAATGTTATAAGGTCAAAAATTGAACAGCTCAGAAGTATGAAGACTTTTTTATGATTTAAGTGCAAAGTTCACCGCATTGAAAAACTACATCAGTTCTGAGCACGCTCAGTTGGATAGCACGGCCCTCTTTTGACGTAAATGCGCCAATTATGAATAACGTCTAATAAATATTTTGCTTGCTAGACTTTTCAAGAACAATATTATCTGCTGATCAGAAAACCGATAACTTACTACATTGGACACAACTAAGTGATAGGTGGAAAATTCAAATGCTAATTATTGTACCGTATTCAAATGTTTAAAAGATATGAGTCCAACCTATTTATCATCCAATTTTGAATTTGTACATAACTATCACAATCATACTACCAGGAATCATACAAGTAATACTTTAATCATTCCTAAAATCAACTCTAATTCTGGTATGCGGACCTTTCTTTTCAGATGTGGCCATCTGTAGAACAATTTATCACCATCTATTCGTATTGATTTACAAAATTTGTCACTCGGCCAATTCAAATCCTATATTTCCACTGCATAATAATTTGTATTATAATTTGTATTATAATTTGTATTAATCGAGGGTCATTCAATAAGTTCTACCCCCTACCTAATAACTTCGCTATTATATAAGCCAGTCGTATGAAATATGCCACAATTGTAGCTTTGAATCTCAGCTACGAATTCATACTAACTTGGTCTGAGTGTTGATTGTACTTTTCTGGAGATGCAATGAAAACCGATGGTCCATTTAGTGCGACGGTAACGGATAAGGAATAGCTAAATGTCTCCTAATTGCTATTCATTAGGCCAATTCGAGGAGACAAAACGTACCTATATATATGTCAATTAAAGCAATTTTAAATTACAGATATCTCTTAAACAGACTATAAACAATAAAAGTCACTGATTTATTGGAGAAAAATGCCCTCTAATTAGCCAGATCCAGACCAGGACAGCCATTAGTTTTAACCCTAACCCAGAGAACCACTCCAAAAGTCATATTTGATTTTCATAAGAACTAAGAGATCATCAATATACAGGACTAAATAGAGGGATTACAAGTATCTATAAGTGATAATGTTTGTACCACTGACTACCTGATTGACTAATATATATAAAGGTTACATAAGGAAAACTCTTAAAGTGACTATCAGTATCATGTTAAGATTTAAATTTCGAGGCATCACTGTGGCTTGAATTGCAACATTTGACTGAATACTAGTATTCCTGTATGCTAAATAGTAGAGGAAAAATCAGTCTCGGGAGGCCTTATTTTAAAAGTTACCTGACCATAAAAATAAACAGCATGAATTATATATCAAATTAAAGCTACAACCCTCAGGAATCTCACTATGGGGATGCATTTGTTGATATAGGGGGTGCATCTATGAGTTTTTGGGCCGTTTCCATGACAACCATCAAATAAATTAATAGCATTTAAAAAAATCGCGTACATTTCTAAAATCATTTTTTATCAATATGAAACCATACAAAGTACCTTTTCCTTCATGATCTTAACTTATGAGTATTAACCTTTTCTGAAAATGATAAATAAATGTTCTTTTGATTATTATTTTTGTTACCATGGCAACCAAAAACCTTTTTTTGGTTATTTTTAATAGAAATTTAAGATTTTCAAATTTGGTCGTTTATTATATTTCTGAAAGTTTTTGGTCTTTTATCTTTTAGTGTTACTAATCACCGAAAGCAAATGTTTTTTTGCTATATAATACCCTTTTTTACCAAAATAGCCCTTTTTCCACGATTTTACACATTTTTAAACAAAAATGCCAATTTCCCAATTTTTCATCAAAAAAATATGAAATGCTCAATTTATTGTTGTTCATCTAGTAAACATCAAGTTACGCCAATCGAATTACAGGCAAAGAAAATATTACAGAAATTTGGTTTCGAATTTGTATGTCTTACCACAGGAATTTGGTTTTTAGTTTGTTCATATCTCATGATATAAGCTTTTCTACAGGGTAAGGCCAATGTGTAAAAATCTCGACCAAAAATCGTAATGGCTCATGTTCAAATTGCCATAGAAGTACCTTACCATGGAAAAAACAGTGCAAATAGCACATCAAATTAAAGCTACAACTGTCAAAAATCTTACTCTGGGCTATGCACAGGTCATATGTGGGGGCATGCCTCCGTTTTAGGGCCGTGTCCATGGTAACCTTAACAATTTAATAACAATGTTTGGGAAAATCAAGAACAAATTTCAAATCAATTTTAGTTACCATTTACTATCTCAGATCAAATTTTCCTCTACATATATTACTAATAGTTATTTAATTGTTCTAAAAATTGCAAGCATATGATCTTTAGTTATTTATTTTTGTTACCATGGCAACCAAAATTCCAATTTTAGTCAATACAACCGAATTGTTCTTGTTTTATGATGATTTAATCATTTTACATAAATCAGAATAAAATATTTGGACTTTTATTATTATTAACTAAATAATTAAAATGGTTTTCATCTAGAATATTCAAATGTGACCAAAATTGGGACTTTTTTTAATGATTTTACCCCAATTTTTATCAAAAAGTGCCAATCTAAAAAAAAAAAATCAAAGAAAAATATGAAATGCTTATTTGTAGATGTGCTATCATATGAAACTTAAAATGAGTCAATTTTATCAATACCAGACAAAATAATCATGGAATAAATGTATAAATTGCATAACAGGCCATATAAAGTTGGTCAATATTTCATCGAAATCTTGAGAAATAAGCACTTATACACTATTTTGTCATTCTGGTGAACTGGGAGTATCAAATTATACTTGGGGTTATTCAAATCTCATTTTAGGTACCTTATCATGAAAAACAGCACAAATGACACATCATATGAAAGCTACATTATGTACACCTCTCGGGATTATTACCAAGAAGAGGGTGCACAGTTTACAATTTTGCAGGGGTCCAGGTGATCAAGATCAAGTTATCATAACCACAAGGGAGTGATTTATGGCCTTAAGACAAGTGATCATGCTACATTCAAGAATCCAGAGTTATCATTTTACAACAATGTATCATTAATAATAACCCAATCGATCATGTTATGATCCGAGTGATCATTTCATGACCCCAAGTGAACATTTTATGTCCCCAGTGATCAATCATGATCCTAAGTGATCATATCATGACCCTAAGTGATCATGTCATGACTTTCAAGTGATCATAATTATATTGAACCCCAGTGATCATTTATGACCCAAGTGATCATTTCATGTCCCAAGTAATCAATTTATGTCCCCAAGTGACTCTTTTATGTCCCCAAGTATTCGTTTCATGACCCCAAGTGATCATTTATTGAACTGATTGGTCATTTTATATCATTTAACAACACCAAATGATCATTTTATGACCCCAGTGACCAGTTCATGACCTTAAGTTAAGGTCACGAATTTTCTGCTTTGTAACTGTCGAATTCCGCGTTTTTCCGCTTTGTAAATTTTGCATTTTTCTGGACGTTTTTTGTGCATTTTTTTCTTCTTTTTTTCATCAAAATGTCGTTTTCCGCGTTTAACCTTGATTCCGCGATTTTTGCGGAAAATTCGTGACCTTACCTTAAATGACTTTAAAAAAATGACTCGATGTGATCATATAGTTAATTTGCTGACCCGAACAAACCATCAAATAAACTGAAGTGATCATGTTGACGTCAAACAATGACCAAAAGTAATCAATAAATTACCTCAAGTGGTAGTTAAATGCCCCGAAGTGGTAGAGTAATGACCCAAAACGATAATTTAATGATCCAACAGGATATCATTTAACGACCCCAACTGATCATTTCATGACCCCAAGTGATCATTCCATGTCCCCAAATGATCATTTCACGACCCCAAGTGATCATTTCATGACCCTCATCATCATCATTGGTCGTCTGTGGACGAAATGGAGGAAGCATTCGTAACATACTGGGCCCAGACTTTCCTGTCGTTCATGAGTTGGCGGATCTCTGGTGGATCTAAACCCATATCTTTCTTGACGGTATCAGGATACTGGAAGGGTCTTCTGCCTCTGTTTGCTTTCCCACCAGGAGGAGTCCAGAATTGTTGGTTGTTCGCATGCAGTTGCCAGCGAAACATAAACGGTGCTGTCTGACTATTATGTTATAAGCATGATAAGGGGATATCGCCATATACCAGGCTGTTTGGGATGTGATCCCTCCAACTGACGTTAAATATTCATGTAACAGTTGAGTATAGCATCCGTTGATTCGGTCTTCAATTTTCCTGCAGATGGTCCATGTTTCAGAGCCGTACAACAAAATGCTTTCTACGCAGGCTTTGAAAAATATGATTTTGTTGTACTCTTGAGATCTGACTTCCAGATCTTCTGCAGTTTGATGCAGGCAACCCATGTTTGTGCTTTCCTGTATTTTAATTCCTGAGATGTGTCTAGAACATAGGCCCCCAAGTATTTGAAATTGGAGTCGTTTTCCAGCTCTACTCCTTTGATGGTCTTTACACTGGCTGATAGGGATAGGAATAATGGCACTCACTGACCACTGATGACTAGGCATTTTATGGTGAATCAGTGCTCTGTAGCAGATTTCCAGTAGGTGAGATCGGCATTGCTTTGACTTCACAAGAAGAATGTTGTCTAGTCGAATATGGCCCCTCCTAGTTTAGCTTGATTGAGAGCAGACGCCAGTTCATCTAAGGGAATTCATTGGCATTGATTGGGAGAGTGCCTTCCTCTACTGGTGTAATGTCAAAGACAGTGTCTGGAACAGATGGTGGTTTTGAAAGTGTTGCAGCCGGGTTGTGATCCTCTCAACTGGTGAGCCTGCTAATATTGCTGGTTTTCTTACTTTCCTCCCAGTAATTTCATTGATGACTCTCCATGGTCTCGTGTGTTTGTTGGAATGGGATACAAGCTACATTTGGGAGATCTTCTCATTTAGCAAGTGTTCCTCTTCTGAGAGATGCTTTCTTGAGCTCGTGATGGGGTTGAATAGTAGCATCACCCTGATCAATTGCATTTTGAAGTCTACTCCTTGCCGCTCATGAACCTAAGTGACTTTAAAATGACCTGATGTGATCATAGTTAATTTATTGACCCGAACAAACCATCAAATAAACTGAAGCGATTATGTTTACGTCAAACAATGACCAAAAGTAACCAATAAATGACCCAAGTGTTTTAGTTTAATGCCCTTAATTGGTAGAGTAATGACTCATATTGGTGTGACCCAAATGTTGTTATAATAATCACAGGATATAATTTAACGACCCAAGCAATCATTTCAAGACCCAAGTGATAAGATCCCAAGTGGTAATGTAACAATCCAGGTATTCCTTTAATTTCCCTATGTACATGTAAATATAACATGACTTAACGAATGATCTAAGCGATTATTTAATCACTGGAGTGACCCGAAAGGTCAATTAATTACCCCAGGGGATCATTTAATGACGCCAAGTGACTATTCATTGATCCAATGTGATATGACTCAAAGAAACCATTTTAATGATCCAACGTGATAGTGTGATGAATCCAGGTGATCATTTAATGACCCCAAGTGATAGTGTTATGACTTCAGGCAATCATTTAATGATCCAAATGGTCATTTCATAACCCAGGTAATCATATAATGGCCCACGTAACTATTTATTGGCTCCAAGTGATATTGTAATGACCCCATGCAATCATTGAATGACGTGACCCGGTCAGTCATGTAATATTCACGGGTGATCATTTAATGACCTAGGTGACTATTTATTGACCTCAAGGGAAATTGTAAAGCCCCCAAGTGATCCAAAGTGATAGTGTAATGTCACAAAGCAATTTTTAATGATCAGGGCGATCATTTTAATAACCACAGGCGATCATTTAATGACCCTAAGTGAATATTTATCGACCTTAAGTAATATCATAATGAACACAAGAGACCATTTGATAATCCAAAGTGATAGTGTAATGACCCCTTAGTAACTGAATGAGTGGTCATTTGACAACCCCTGGCGAGCATTTAAGGACCCCAAGTGATAAGTGATAGCGTAATGACCCTAAGAAATCAATGACCCCTAGCCATTATTTAATAACAAAAGGGGATAATTTAATAACCCAATTGATAGGGTAATGTCACGAAGCAACCATTTAATGGCCCGAAAAGCAATCATTTAATGACCCAAGCAGTCATTTTATAATCTCAGGTGATCATTTAATGCAAGCGTGTGCAACCTACGGCCCGCGGGCCACATGCGGCCCGCCGACCTCTAATCTGCGGCCCGCGAAGCAATCCTAAAATGCCCACTGATGCGGCCCGTTTTAACCGGAACTCCCTAGTTTTACACAAATGGTGGATTGAATTAGTGGTGTGCTCCCTTATAATTAGTAGGGTGACGCGCTGCATTAAGGAAATATAACTCAAGGCGTGATTGGTGATAAAATTCCTGGTTAAAATGGCGCTGCAGCAGCAACAGCGAGTAAAAAGAGGAAATTACACGAAGAGAAGCGGGTATTCCATGAGCAATGGACTTCCCCCTCTCCCTAATACTCCTTCTCCGGATGTGTTTTGGAATGTTTGACAATCACTGCGGCTCGTGAATAGATCTCAAAAATCAGAATGCGGCCCGTGTGGTAGAAAAGGTTGCACATGCTTGATTTAAAGACTACAAAGGACATATGTATTGACTAAGGTCACGAATTTTCCGCGTTGCGGAATTTCCGCGAAAATCAAGGAATCGAGGTTAAACGCGGAAAACGACATTTTGATGAAAAGAAGAAGAAAAAAATGCACAAAAAACGTCCAAAACACAAAATGTATAAATAGTCTTGAATAAAACAATATAAATATTAAAATACAATGGCGATATAGAAGGTCGGCTACCGCTACAGTAATAATAAGGTAAGCCTAAAAATCTAAAATGATGTGTTTTTCTGTAAAGTGTGTTTATTTTGGTTTTTATAGATCGTAAATTTTAAGCTTTCTTGGGTAAAAAATTACATCACAATTCTTAACATATTTTGTATACATGCATATAATGATTATTGTTGCTGTATTTTATGACTTTTGATGTTCAATGTTCCCTCGCTTTTTAGATTTAAGACTTTTATGACTTTTTTATAATGCTTTAAAATATTTGGTAGCGTGTAGTATATTGTGTATTTTATAGTCTTATGGTTGTACATGTACAGCGCTTTGATGCCGTTGCTTTATGTATGACTTATAGCACGAGGCAGCGTAGCTGCCGAGTGCTATAAGGAATTAATAGCACTCATCGACAGTGACCATTTTAGTGATGATTTATATGGCAGCAGAGCTCTACCCTACCACCATCTATGACCCTACACACCAGATACACACCACTTTCACAGTAGGACACCTCTCACTCACCCAGACTTAGACAATCATCTACTATTAAACACACACACACCAAGTTGGGTAATAATTACAGCCCTGTAATTAATCAGGTTATTTACGATGTCAAATTTACAGCATTCTGAAGCTGTACAATAAGTGAAATTTGTGGAATTCTGGATTGGCTGTGTATGTGCTATTAGCGCTATATAAGTCTTTTTATTATTATTATTATTTATCACAGAAAAATGCAAAATTTACAAAGCGGAAAAACGCGGAATTCGACAGTTACAAAGCAGAAAATTCGTGACCTTAGTATTGACCCCATGAATGATTACATATATTGTAATTACCCTAAGTGTTCATTTAATTCAAGCGATAGCGTAATAACTCAAATCAATCCTTTAATCATATTAATAACCCAAGGTGATCATTTAATGACCACGGGTACTATATATCAACCTCAAATATTATATTGACCCAAAAGATCGGTCAGTTAGTAGACAAACCTTTTCGT
Source organism: Ophiura sarsii (assembly GCA_035610835.1). Classification (NCBI taxonomy): domain Eukaryota; kingdom Metazoa; phylum Echinodermata; class Ophiuroidea; order Amphilepidida; family Ophiuridae; genus Ophiura; species Ophiura sarsii. The sequence goes on along the minus strand of CM069454.1, from coordinate 36,678,007 downwards.
TTGATATGAGGGTCAGTCAGTAATAATGAAAGTGATCATGGTATGGAATGCATGGGTGATTCTATTGAGGGATAATGTAATCAATACAAAGTATGAACCTTTTGTCTTTCAAACAATACACTTTTAGATTTCTAAGTATCAACTATGACGTCATAGCAAGTACACTTGGGACACTGCCTGAGATTGGTCAATATTTGGCTGGTAATAATAAGTTGAAATATGGTTGTCTGAAACATTTGCGTGTATCTCAGCAATGCAAGCATAGAAACATATAACAATTGGTGCATAGTTAGAACACACAATAATCTCTATTTCACACTTTATTTTAGATCCAAATTCCTTAATACAAACAAGAAGGTACAATCTCAAATACGCTTTTATTAAGCAAAATCCGCAACAATAAACCTTAGAAAACAACAAAGGATAAAGAACAATGGAGGGATTATGATTGAGTAAATTGTTGTGGGATGTAAAGCGGGCATTTCATAGTGGGCATTTCAAAAGGAGCTGATCATAACATTTCCTCAAACGATTGAAATTATGTGACGGTTATTTTAACAGTACACATTCTAGTAGCTCCAATGATAGCAGTAACAAGAGAGGTTGTGGCAGCCATCTTTGATTGATATATTCATGTATATCTTCATTTTGATTAGCACAATAATTATACACATTGATAAATGCATTTGTCAATATTTCTGATTAGAATTTGAAGGCACAGTAAGCTTTTATCTGGTAAATTTCACGATTTTAGCCATTTTTGGCCCAGTTCAAAATTATCTGCCGTCTTTTCTTCAAATTTCATGTGAATAAGTTCAGATAATTAGTTAACTATCCTATGGAATCTCCCTAAATGGGTTTATTGCTTGTTTTTTCCCCTAAATTGTTTGATTTTCCGCAATACTAGTGCTTTACTGACTGGGCATTTTTCAATGAAAATGATATTTGTATACCTTTTATTCAATTGCTTCTCCTTACTTTTTTTCTTATACTACACATTTCAAATTACACAGGGATTAAAGTTATTGTCTTTTGTATCATAATTATGCGAAAGAAATTGGAATTTACCTGCTTCTGATGTCATGTTATACAATCTTCTTACCACGTGTTTCATTTAAACAATTCAAATTTCCCGCCAAATAATTGATTTGGCGGTGTCCCAAGTGTACTAATTTTAAGCTAATGCTATAACGTCATAGTTCATACTTCAAAATCCAAAAGTGTATTGTTTGAAAGACAATTCTGGACTCCTCCTGGTGGGAAAGCTAACAGAGGCAGAAGACCCTTCCAGTATCCTGATACCGTCAAGAAAGATATGGGTTTATATTCCACCAGAGATCCGCCAACTCATGAACAACAGGAAAGTCTGGGCCCAGTATGTTGCGAATGCTTCCTCCATTTCGTCCACAGACGACCAATGATGATGATGAGGGTCATGAAATGATCACTTGGGGTCGTGAAATGATCATTTGGGGACATGGAATGATCACTTGGGGTCATGAAATGATCAGTTGGGGTCGTTAAATGATATCCTGTTGGATCATTAAATTATCGTTTTGGGTCATTACTCTACCACTTCGGGGCATTTAACTACCACTTGAGGTATTTATTGATTACTTTTGGTCATTGTTTGACGTCAACATGATCACTTCAGTTTATTTGATGGTTTGTTCGGGTCAGCAAATTAACTATATGATCACATCGGGTCATTTTTTAAAGTCACTTAAGGTCATGAACTGGTCACTGGGGTCATGAAATGATCATTTGGTGTTGTTAAATTATATAAAATGACCAATCAGTTCAATAAATGATCACTTGGGGTCATGAAACGAATACTTGGGGACATAAAAGAGTCACTTGGGGACATAAATTGATTACTTGGGACATGAAATGATCACTTGGGTCATAAATGATCACTGGGGTTCAATATAATTATGATAACTTGGGGGTCATGACATGATCACTTAGGGTCATGATATGATCACTTAGGATCATGATTGATCACTGGGGACATAAAATGTTCACTTGGGGTCATGAAATGATCACTCGAATCATAACATGATCGATTGGGTTATTATTAATGATACATTGTTGTAAAATGATAACTCTGGATTCTTGAATGTAGCATGATCACTTTTGTCTTAAGGCCATAAATCACTCCCTTGTGGTTATGATAACTTGATCTTGATCACCTGGACCCCTGCAAAATTGTAAACTGTGCACCCCCTTGGTAATAATCCCGAGAGGTGTACATAATGTAGCTTTCATATGATGTGTCATTTGTGCTGTTTTCATGATAAGGTACCTAAAATGAGATTTGAATAACCCCAAGTATAATTTGATACTCCCAGTTCACCAGAATGACAAAATAGTGTATAAGTGCTTATTTCTCAAGATTTCGATGAAATAATGACCAACTTTATATGGCCTGCTATGCAATTTATACATTTATTCCATGATTATTTTGTCTGGTATTGATAAAATTGACTCATTTTAAGTTTCATATGATAGCACATCTACAAATAAGCATTTCATATTTTTCTTTGATTTTTTTTTTAGATTGGCACGTTTTGATAAAAATTGGGGTGAAATCATTAAAAAAGTGCCAATTTTGGTCACATTTGAATATTCTAGATGAAAACCATTTTAATTATTTAGTTAATAATAATAAAAGTCCAAATATTTTATTCTGATTTATGTAAAATGATTAAATCATCATAAAACAAGAACAATTCGGTTGTATTGACTAAAATTGGAATTTTGGTTGCCATGGTAACAAAAATAAATAACAAAAGATCATATGCTTGCAATTTTTAGAACAATTAAATAACTATTAGTAATGTATGTAGAGGAAAATTTGATCTGAAATAGTAAATGGTAACTAAAATTGATTTGAAATTTGTTCTTGATTTTCCCAAACATTGTTATTACATTTTTAAGGTTACCATGGAAACGACCCTAAAACGGAGGCATGCCCCCACATATGACCTGTGCATAGCCCAGAGTAAGATTTTTGACAGTTGTAGCTTTAATTTGATGTGCTATTTGCACTGTTTTTTCCATGGTAAGGTACTTCTATGGCAATTTGAACATGAGCCATTACAATTTTTGGTTAAAATGTTTACACATTGGCGTTATACTGTAGAAATGCTTATATCATGAGATATGAACAAACTAAAAACCAAATTCCTGTGGTAAGACATACAAATTTGAAACCAAATTTCTGTAATATGTTCTTTGCCTGTTATTTGATTGGCGTAATTTGATGTTTACTAGATGAACAACAATAAATTGAGCATTTCATATTTTTTTGATGAAAAATTGGGAAATTGGCATTTTTGTTTAAAAATGTGTAAAATCGTGGAAAAAGGGCTATTTTGGTAAAAAAAGGTATTTTATAGCAAAAAAACATTTGCTTTCGGTGATTAGTAACACTAAAAGATAAAAGACCAAAAACTTTTAGAAATATAATAAACGACCTAATTTGAAAATCTTACATTTCTATTAAAAATAACCAAAAAAAGGTTTTTGGTTGCCATGGTAACAAAAATAATAATCAAAAGAACATTTATTTATCATTTTCAGAAAAGGTTAATACTCATAAGTTAAGATCATGAAGGAAAAGGTACTTTGTATGGTTTTATATTGATAAAAAATGATTTTAGAAATGTACGCGATTTTTTTTAATGCTATTAATTTATTTGATGGTTGCCATGGAAACGGCCCAAAAACTCATAGATGCACCCCCTATATCAACAAATGCATCCCCATAGTGAGATTCCTGAGGGTTGTAGCTTTAATTTGATATATATTTCATGCTGTTTATTTTTATGGTCAGGTTCCAAAAATATATTGGCCAAATTTTCCTCTACTAAAAGGCCTAGCAATGCATTCAAGTTGATATTATGCTAAACAGGTCAAAAGAAATAAGCCCCCCTGGGAAATGTGAATTTTTCTGGAAAACAGTTAGGCTCCTTAACCTGTTACTAAAATGTAGATTGAAATGTTACACATTTAATGTGCAATAAAGTTTCACCCAACAGTTAACCTTTGCCTTTAAATGCTGCCATTAATTAAATTTGATGACCAATAAAAAATGACACTTTCTTGCATAGGGATTGGACAAATTGATGACATTTTAAATCCATGACAAATTGAAACACATGAATAAACTTTCTTCAAATGGTTGTCACCTGTTTGGATATAAATGTGAAGGACCTGTTCATGGTTGAATGGATATCATCAATTGAAAGTGTATAATCCCTTGGAGTACACTTCAATTTGTCAAATCCCTATGGAAGAAAGTGTCATTCGTTATTGGTCATTCAATTTTATAAATGGCAGCATTTCAAGGTGAAGGTTAACTGTTGGGTGAAACTTTATTGCAAACTAAATGTGTAACATTTCAGTCTACATTTTACATTTTTGTAACAGGTTAAGGAGCCTAACTGTTTTCCAGAAAAATGCACATTTCCCAGGGGGGACTTATTTCTTTTGACCTGTTTATTTGCAAGTCTACAAACGTTAATATTACCAACCATCAAATCTATACATTGATAATACAGTATTATATTCATAAATCATCCATTGTCTTCTATTTTAAGTATTTAAATCGGGCTGTTATATCTAATCATACAGTACGGAGAGAAACCTAAAAAACATATTTATCTTTATTCTTCCACATCCAACTCTTGTGATGTTAGCCAATGCTCTTGTGATTCCTCATTTTGATTATGCCAGCCCAGTATGGTCCAACTGTAATACATATCAATCAAGACTTCAAGTCTTACACAACCGTTTAGCCAGAACAATATTATCTGCTGATATCAGAACACCAATAAATGATATGATGAACTTACTTCATTGGACAAAACTAAGTGATAGGTGGAAAATTCAAATACTTATTATCTTATTCAAATTTTTAAAAGATATGAGTCCAACCTATTTATCATCCAACTTTGAATTTGTACATAACTCTCACAATCATACTACCAGGAATCATTCAAGTAATACTTTAATCATTCCTAAAATCAACTCAAATTCTGGTATGCGCACTTTTCTTTTCAGATCTAGCCATCTGTGGACAATTTATCACCATCTATTCGTATTGATTTAGAAAATTTGTCACTCGGGTCAATTCAAATCCTATATTTCCACTGTATCATAATTTGTATCATAATTTGTAATATATTCAAACACGGTAACATTTGTTATTTGTATGTACTTATGATGTATCGAAATGAGGGCCTGCTTGGAAAGCAGTGCAAGTCACTGAAGCATATTACCCTCAATAAAGAAAGCATAAATAAAAAATAAATAAAAAATACCCCCAAAAAAGTTGAGTCTTGTGTGAGTGTGTCTTCGTTTTCTTGTGTCTAACAACCTAGAATAGACACTAGAGTAGATCAACAACCCAGTTTGTGTGATGGTCATCCTAGAATTATCACAACAGCTTGGGGTAATTAACTTGGTATTGGTATGTGATAGTGATATACAATTACAAATAAAGTAAATTAGATAAGTTTTGAGATACTGAAATATAGTGTAGTCGTAGTCCTGTTTTAAATGTAATTACTTTTTCAAAGCTACACATCACTAAGGCCATAAAAAGAAAGTCTGTCTCGTATGCATCTGGGAAAATAGCTATGCGAAATGCTATTTTTTTATTTTTTTTTATTTTAAATAGCTATGCTAAATGCAGAAATTATTTTTATTGTGATTTTGGCCCACTTTTTTCTCCCTTTACAGAGCCAATTTTTTCGGACATCTAATTTTTCTTTTTTTAAGGCCAAAATTGGGCTCATCACATAGGGTGACACGGCAAAATTGACTCCACATACTTATGCGCGTGAGGTTTGTGAGACGGATCTTTGCTTCGCCTTTTTCTTATTTTTTTTCTTATTTTTTCATAGCACACATGCTACCCTTAGAAAAAAAGAACTAATGGCCCCAAATATATTTTTTCAGATACATAGACAAGCAGAAATGGAAATGCCCACATGACTGTCTGTCTGTCTACTCCCTCTGATCAACCAGAACCAGATCAGGACAACTATAAGTTTACCCCTCCCTAGAGAACCCTGCAAAAGGCATATTTGACTTCATAAGAACTAAGTGATTTGCAATATACCCGACTAAATAGAGGGATTACAAGTCTCCCAAAGAGATAATTTCCTATCAATTGACTACCTAATTGACTATTCCGAAGGTTGCACGTAATGAAAACTCATAAAGTTACTATTATGTTCAAGATTTAACATATGAGGCATCACTTTGACTTGAGTTGTAACAACGAAAATTAGACTGATTCACAGTATTCCAGTATAATTTTATCAGATATCATTAATTGATTTCCATTTTCAGTATTAAAATCATGCTCTTATATCTAACCATATAATACGGAAAAAAACCTGAAAAACATATATTTATTTTTAAATGTAATTTTCCGTTTTCGTTGTCCAAAATTTCTCTCCGGCTTCGACCGCATCATATCCAAAGTAAAACAGATATCAATTATAAAAACATTGAAAAGGGTCCAGATTTCACCACACGAAGTCGTCGACTTCTTACTGAAAAAGGGGCATTTTTTAGGGGGCATCGCATTTAGGGTATCCATTACAGCATCAACGTTTAGGGATACTAGTTGTTGTACAGTATGTGTGACTTTTCAATAAACATGCAGAATGTTGAAAAAAATCTGCAATATTTCCCTGCTTTAATTGTATATCCCCGGTATATCAAAAAAGTTGCTGATTTTTCAAGCCTTCCCTGAATTAAGATTATTTTGAGCATTACGCCATTTAGGGGTGCATTATTGAGTGTTGGTAATGCGGTTTAGCAGTTCTGAGCTAGGTTATTCATATTGGGTGGCGAGAAATGAAAATGAACCGACAAGACTTTTGTGAGTCAAGAAATGCGCGCGTAACGAGCGAAATTTTTCGACTTTACACCTATTTTTGGCACCATCGAGGTAAATTTTGGCTTTAAACAAGCTTGTAGTAAAGAATGTTGCATTTTGGAGACACATTATGCCAGCGTAGCGTGCTAAAAAATTCATCTGTGTACTTTTGACCATCATAATTCCATGATTCCTGTGGTTAAATGAACCGACAGTGCCAATCTCAACCGACATCGATATTGGTGTGGGGGGGGGGGGGGGGGGGGGGCGATCACCCCCTCGCCCCCCTCTGGCGACGCCACTGCCGTTTTTTTAGGGTAGGGTTTGTATGTGATACGCCATTTAGGTATCAAAATAGTATTCTGGTTTACACCATTTAGGGCCCATTTTTTACCCGCTTGGTATGTTCACTGAAGCAGTTTGAAATAGACTTTTTAACTATTTTGTTTTGACTCGGGCACCTCCCCCCTATTACAATGGTATTAATTTCATGACCCCTCCCCCTATTGTCCGTGACATTACCCCCCCCCCCCCCCCCCCCAAAGCAAATGACAGCCCATACAATCACAGAGCTAGTCAACTATGTATACCTTGTATAATTTCACTGTCACACAATCGAACAACCCTATGATACTTCCCATCCGAGAACCAACCAAATGCAAGATTGGTCGGTTCTCGGATGTGAGCAGTTTTCGCAAGGCGAAGTATCAGAGGGTGTTGTTCGATTGTGTGACAGTGAAATACACGGTATACGAAGCCGACTATAATTAGGGGGCTGGCATTTTCTTCGGAAGGGGGGGGGGGGGGGCGGTCCCAAATACACTGGGGGGGTCATAGTTTTTTTGACATGAAAACAGGGGGGGGTCATAAAATTATTTAATTGAAAATGGGGGGGTCACAAATTTATCAAAGCATGCTTTCTGAAATGTGTGTTGGGGGGGGGTCACAAAATAATGGACTGTATTGGTAGGGGGGGGGGGTCATAAAAATATG
>CM069454.1:36477177-36670016 GCA_035610835.1 Ophiura sarsii | reverse complement strand
GGGGTTTTTTTTCAGAGTCTGCAAAAAATGGCAGAATCTTGCAAAGGCCAAGATCCTGTGGCGTTACATGGAGTTAGGACTGCACATTGGTTCAAAGACAGGGAAGCTAATCCACCACATGGAGAGTAACAAAACAGGGAACGCCTTGCAGTATTACAAGACAGGGTTTCACAACAAACAGTTGCTGCACTTTTTATCCACAAAATGTCCGAACCTAAAAAGCTTAAATCTGCCATGTTGCTACGGCAACCAATTAGATATCAGTCATCTCCCACGATGCCTCACCCATCTCAGTATCGACTTCTCCCTTTGCGGTCACGTGTTGGAATGGGAGCGTAATGATAAGAAGCTCTTTTCCGCGCTCACCACGGAAGATCTACCTCACTTACGATCCTTCTATGTCCGTGGACTGTCAGAGGAAGGGCAGAGCGGATTGGATCAGTTCCTCATCAAAGTGTCTCGTATGAGAAACCTCAGAAAACTGCACTTGCACACTTTGAGTTTCAAACAGGAAGAGGTGGAGGCCATCCGTAAAGACTTCTTCCAAAACATGCCGGAGCTACGCGTGCTGATTTTAGAAACTTGCGTCATCCTTGGAAAACCTACCGCTTGTGTGGACCTGGGCCAGTTACTCTTGCAATACTCGCGGAATTTAAACCTCCTGTATACCGTTCACTGCAATTTTCTGATGCCAAAGGATTTGGACACTTTGTCGCTTCATCCTTGTTTGGAGACACTGATCCTCGATTGGTGTCCGGGGTTAACTTTAGAAGGTACCATGGAATCACTACAGACAGCCTGTCACCTCAAAAGGGTGTATTTCTCACCCTATGGAAAGAGTGACAGCTTCAAAAGTGACCCCTTTAGCTACGACATCCCATTTAGAGCCATCCATAGGTCATACAAAGAAGTTCAAAGTTCGGGTCAAAGTTCAACTCATGCTCAAAGTTCAACTCCAGTTCAGAGTTCAAGTCAAGATCAAAGTTCAACTTCAGTTCAAAGTTCAAATCATTGTCTAAATTGTTTAGATTGCCAAAGTGGTATAGATGCATCTTGTCTAAAGCTGGATAAATGCAAGCACAAACAAAAAGGACCAAAGATGTTCTTGGGCCGCAAATTATATTGCCACAAGTACATGAGGCAGATTGTCAAGTTACTGGTCGAGGAACGCCAGAAACTAGTGGCAGTGAGAGATAACATCAAAGAAAGGATGTGTACGGAGTTGGGGTCAATCTCACAGAATGCCTTCAATGCTTTTTCATCCGATAGCAGTGAGAGTGATTTGGATAGTGAAAGCTCTGTGTTGCTTAGCGATGAAACCTTCTCAGAGAGTGATGAAAGTTGCAATGAATCCGAACTCTCCGATTCTTTTCTGATATCAGAGTGCTCAGAATGTGAAGACTATTAATTTGGCTACTCATAATGTACAAGCTCAGGAGAGTGAGGAATATCGGCAATATCCTCATATAGGTCTTAGATACGGAATAAAGCACGAGGCAGCAATTGTTTTGCAGTTGTTTTACATTGTAAAAATGATAGCTGCCTTGTGCTTTATTCAGTATGTAAGACCTATTTAAAGATATTGCCGGAATATCAACCCAAGATAAATATGAATATTCTGACTCATTTTTTATCTGAAAGAATGGCTGCTGCATGTTGCTGAACAGAGTATTAAAGCTTTAAGCTTAATAAACAACTGGTACACTGCACACAGCTTTATGCATGTTCACACAACACGGGAAAATATCACATGAGGCCGAAGGCCGAAGGCCGAATTTATTGTTTTAAAGTCAAGCGACCTAGAAAGGCTTTTAAAAAATCCACCAATTCCACTCTTTATCTGCCTCTGTAAAATTGTCCAAGTAAACAGGCTCTGTGCCGTCACCTCTCTCTAATAAGTAAGCGCGAAAAACATGGCCGGCTTTGTTGTTTGCAAATATCAAATTATCGCGTTATTCTCCATTGTTATTACCTGTTTTTCCACACCCTGTTGGTATATCTTGCTTTTACTCTTAGCATTTTTATATTTTCAAGATCCTCTTGTATGTGTGTTTTGTTCCTGGTTTCCTTGGATTCATCTTTTTACATTTTATAGCTCTGATAGTGTATGGATTTGTTTTTGTTTAATTCAAAAATGTTATCATCAGCCTACACACTCATGTTAATGTTAACCCAAAGACAACAGGGGGAGGGGCTGTTCTCCGTGCCCGACCAATCCATTTTTAAACGGGGTTAATGTTATGAAAATTACCCAAATTTGACCAATCATTATTTGATATGGTAACACCTTTAAGGGGGATGTGCACCTTCATATAGCCTCCGTAAAACTGCCATACTTTTTCATTATTCATTTAATCTAGATAAAAGTATACATTTTTTTTGCAGGAAAGGGTTCAATGAATCCAACCACGATTTTTGTTGACCCATTTTAGGTTCTGCAAAGATAAGTCAAAATATATTTTGTCAAATTTTGTCATACTAGTTTTATTATATTCCTCATACAATTCCCTAGGAATCGGTGTTTTTTTTTTTAATCTTTATTATTTTTTGAATTATAGACAAAAAAAAATGCTAAAAAGCGTGATTTTTTACCTCCAAAATCGTGAAAATCATCATTTTTGGTAAAAAATCATATTTTTTGGCACTTTTTGGTCGATAATTCAAAAAATAATAAAGTTTAAAAAAAATTAAACAAATGATTCCTAGGGAATTGCATGAGGAATATACTAAAACTAGTATGACAAAATTTGACAAAATATATTTTTAGTTATCTTTTCCAAACATAAAATGGGTCAAAAAACATGTTTATTATAATTTTCTCCCAAAATGGTCAATTTCATGATCATGGTTAGATTCATTGAAGCCTTTTCTGCAAAAAAATGTATACTTTTATATAGATTAAATGAATAATGAAGAAGTTACGGCAGTTTTACGGAGGCTGTACCTGAAGGTGCACAGCCCTCTTACGCTGTTAATAATGATATTGTGACTAAATCGTTGCTGTTCTGTCAAATCCCATAATATATCGTCGCTATTCTTTCAAAACCTTGTATCTCCAACTTACCTCAAAATTGATTTTTTATTTTTTTATTTATTTATTCTTTTTTTGTGTTTATCACGATGTCAGAGACATTATGCAAATGATGGTAATGTTTTTATTTGTCACAGCCAATCTTTTTCAGCACCTGTGTTTCAAAACCTTGTATGTATACAAGGTTTTGAAACACAAGTGCTGACCATGTGCTGAGGGGAAACTTCCAACTTTCTTGATATTTCGCAGCAAATGTGTGAACTACAGGTGAGATTTTATTGCAAATGGCTTGAATTGATATACATACGGACTGGTTTATGGCAGTTTTTTCGTTTCTATTCTTTCAAAACCTCGTATCTCCAACTTTCTTTTTTTCATCCTAATTCATTTTTTGTTGTTGAGAAGAATAGCGACGATATATTGTATAATACCTAGGAAACTATTACTTTCTATGTATAACATTTTGGGCAGTCTGCTATAAACATATTCAAGGGCCAAAATCACATCTCTTTTAAAACCTTGGTAAGTGCTCTTTCCCCTGACCATGTATAAAGCAGAACTTCATATGCATAACGGTATAACCGTTGAGCAGTTTTACTTTATATGTTTAAGAGCCGGAAAAACATACAAGGTTTTGACAGAACAGCGACGATATATGAACAAATGGTTTTGCTATACTTAAAGCACTACAAAAACATGTACATAAATGGCAAAATTCGTCCCCAGTTTCGGACCAAGTTGCCGAATGTTTTGGCTTCTTGCGGCAATTTGGCTAAATGTACAATTCCATTAATTAACTATTGGGCATCTGTTTTATCAAGGAGGAAGCTTTCAAAGTTTGTAAAACAGCATAAACATTTTGTATTCATCTTCAAATCATTGCTTTTCTTACAATTTATCATTTTTATTTTTAAATGCAAAATTCAAAAAATTGGAATTTCACTCAGATTTATTTTTTTTGAAAAACACCCGACCCTACCTGGGAGGTCTGACTATCAGTAAAACAGAGTGTGTGTTTTTTCGTCACCGAATAAGGGGGGGAGCAGAGTCCGATTTAAGGGGTTTTACATGCACAAATGCATGTAACTTTGGCTCTTTCAATTTTTCAAGGAAATATTGCTGTTGTGCAGCTAACTTTTATTTTCTAAATCGGACACTGAGGAGGGGGGGGGGGGGGCAGGGTTGTCACTACACTTAGTGCTGGCTAATGTTCATGATAAGAGTGGCAATTTGTTAGCCTGATTACTGGTTGCTGCCTAGATGGGGCAACCACACTCTTTGCCTCACCTCCGTAGTTATAGGCCTGGTGCTGTCTCATCATATGAGGCAAACCAATGGTAATATTTGTAATATGCTGCATGTATATAAAGGCAATATTAATGTCTTGATCTTTTTTTGTGTTAACCACATTCATTCTATTGTATTTTGTTTGTCCAAAGTTGATTGTTTATATTATGACTTTGTCTTCGAATCAGTGGCTATGTCTGCCATGTGTTTTCCCTATCCCCACTTTCTACAAATTAATTGCATTTTTGATCAATTTACCACTAAGGCGACAGGAAAACAGAAACCGGGCCCGACCTATCCATTTTGCTTTTTTTTTTGGGGGGGGGGGGGGTATTTTTTTTAAAAATCTTTGGAAGGCCCCGACCGACCTACCTACCCAACCTAAGAGGTCCGTTTGTTTGCCTTGAGGGTTTTATTTTTTCATCGCCTAATGGCCTATCAAAAAATATATATATATATATATATCAATGAAAATGGCCTCGGGACGCCTATAAAATTAGAGTTAAGAAATGGTATTAAGGAGCACCAAAGTTGTTTTATTTAACATGCGACCCTCATCCCTTCTCCACTTACATATTCTGATGCCACTACATTTTGTTTCTGAAAACTGAAATAGTAGTAAACATGAATTAAATAAATCTGTTTATATGTCAAGATCACAGAAAACAAGCCGCCACAAACTTTACGTTCTTTAGACAGTTTCTCCAATCAAATTGATTGGCCTTGTCAAAACACGGGCAGACTGATGATCCAGCCCTCTCAAAAATGTTCAGGGGTGGGTCATGAACTTGACTTGGAATGAAGACCCCTTCGTCTTAGGTCATAGTAATGGCGCCCCTGCTTGACTCTATCCCCAGGGCAGGGAGAGGGGCAATCAACTATTACACTGTAAGCATGCATGATCACAATAATGTGTGATAAGGAGACGAAAAAAAACAACCCTGTTTTATGGGCGGACGGACCTGTCAAGTAGGGTCGGGCGGGCGGGCAATTTATTATTTGTTTTCCAAAAATGTCACCAAAATCTGCAAAAATCTGGACTTATTTTAAAAACATGTTGAAAAAAGATTTCAACATATTTTCAGACCAAAAACGGCCGATTATACTCAAAAAACATTTTTCACCTGTCTGGTAAATTGAAAACCTTAAAGATTTTAGACCCATAAATTTACCCAAAATGGCTATGAAAAGAGGTCATTCATTTACCAGACAGGTGAAAAATGAGACATTATTTGGTGGCACATACCTCTAAACTCACATCCACTAAGTACATCCCCCACCAGAGTTGACTGCCTCAAACCCCCTCCCCTTTCTCTATCAACTAACTACTAGCATATTTTCTCTCATCTTGACATATAAACAATACTTTTAAATCATTGCTACCAGATCTGATTAATGCAGGTGTCAATTTAAATCTTGAACCTACCCTCATCAATTCACCTGTATTCAGGGAAAATACTGTAAACCAGAAATGTTCGCGAGTTTAAAATGTCGCGAGTCAGCAATACTGGTCTAATTCACAGCATGAAAACTTCATGAATGTAAGCTTTGCAATTGATTGCTGAATGAACTGCCTTGTGTAGATTGGAAATATTCACAGCATGAAATGTTCGCGAGTAAAATAGTGCTCCTCACAAAATTAGTGAAATTTAAATGCGCACAAACATTTCTGGTTTTACAGTTCATGTAGGTCATCCTTCCCTGTAATGTACCAGTTGAAGATTCATCTATAGTTTGATCAGTTCCAAATTGGCAAAAATTGCAAGGCTAATATTTATCCAGGGGCACAAATGGAATACCTACTCATCCCCGTCAGACACTTTTGCCCAAGGGGGGGGGGGGGGGGGGGGGGGGGGGGGGTGGGGGGCATTTTCACGATTTTTTACCGGAAGCAGTGGCGTAGCTAGGGTTTTTTTCGTAAAAGGTTGCCCCAAATTTGTTCCAAGTCAGTCACCTCGTGAATTTCACGTAAGTGGGGGGGGGGGGGGGGGGGTGAAGTCAACAAATTTCGCACGTCACACAACATTTTGCAGTCCAAAAAGCACTGTAGTCAATGTTTTATGAGTAGTTTTACTATCATTGATATTTGAAACTAAGAAAAACGCAATTTTTACCTTAAAAAAAAAAAGAGGAAAAAGAAGAGATTTTCAAAGGGGGGTGGGGTCGCCACCGTCGCCCCATCTGACGGGCCTGCTATAAAGATTCAAATTGACACCTGCATAAGCTATTTAATGATTGAGCAGATTTTGTAGAATAGATTTATTATAATATATAATTATATATCAATTTGTATTCTTTGTACAAACACCAGGTGAGGTATTCAAATTATATATAGTATAATGGTATGTGACCAATAAATGCATCAAACGGGTTTTCTATAGCATTCTGCATTGTGTTAAGTTTTCTAGATATGAGACTTTAAAGAAGGCATTGTTTGTTTCTATTTGATACACCAATTCACAACATATGACCTAATATAATACCAGTGAAAAAATCTTTAGGCGTCTAAAAAAGAAATCTGTTCTACTGGCCCGACCGACCCATTTTTTCTTCTTCAAATTTTCATTATATTTTTTAAGAAGATAATTATTTTTTGAAAATTGTCGAAAAATCCTGCCAAATTCCTGAAATTTAAAAATAAAAATAAAAAATGAACGCCTGACCCTACCTGACCGGTCCGTTTCTCTGTAGAACATGGGGAGTTTTCTCGTCGCTTTAAGGCGCGTTCATACTCCCGTCGTTGCCCATCAAAAAAAGTTTTATCCGTCAACGTCGGCCTATGCGCAATGACGGGAGTTTGAACACACTTTAGACTAAATAATTTATATACCAAGTTTTCATATTGATAGTATTCAAATTTATACTATAGTCTATTTCACTTCCCCTGGACAGTGACATACCTTTAAATGTGCAAAATGTATGCTCGCATATTTTTCCTCCCTCCACGCATGTGTGTATGCGCCAGTGCCTCAAGTATAGGCACTCACGTTTAGATGTACTACGACCAGTAAGTGGCGCCAGTCAAATTGAAGCAAAATAGACTATTAATGAATTTATTATTTATATCCAACAAGATCAAATCATATGTATTCTCTTACTTAGTCAATGGGGTCATATGATTTATGAGAAATTATGACCAAATTATATGATCATTTTGTATGCTTGTGCTTGTATGCACAAAATAGATAGAGTCTAAGTTTATTTTATGATTGTTTAACAAATAAACTCTGAAATATTGAAGAATAAAGACATATACAGAGGCCAAACGATATTGGTACGCATATTTTGTGTGCTTATTATTGCGATATCCTGTAAAAAGTGAGGTGTCTAATCCTAACTATCCACATGGCCCGGTGACCTCTGACCTAACTGTCTCTCAGCCAATGCAAGTACACTTGATTGAGCAAACTCTGGGCACATTAGATCTCTCCGGGTGTATTTTAGTGATTGATGCAGCATTTTGGCTAGTCTACTATAGTATACCTTTTTCCTTTTCTTTGTCACTCTATGAACATGTACCGATAGAGGGCTCACTCCCCATGGACCGCTCCCCATCCTCTGATCTCACCCCCGGTATTTGGTCGGTTCTCGGATGGGAAGTATCAGGGGGGGGGTGTTGTTCGATTGTGTGACAGTGAAATTATACAAGGCCGTACGAGTCGACTACATTTTGGCTAGAGTGCTGGGATTCAAAGTTAGTTGATAAATTACCATAGGCCTCCTACACATTTTTATTTAATGTTAGGCACAAAAAAAAGAAGTTTGTTTCAGGTGGGTGGTCTGAAAACCAAGATGTGAGATGCGTTGATTTTTTTTTTTAAAGGGGAGAAGTGCGGTGGGATGACTTCGCAATTTACCATAGGCCGAGAACCCTGAATACACAAATATACAAATGTCACAGCCACAATCAAGGAAAATAATAGTTGGCACACTTTATACAATTTAATACAACTATCCAGGGCCTGTGCTCACAATAGAGAACCGACTTGAGACATAGCACTCTTTAATAGCACGCAGAGGTCTCCCCCTCTCTCTCATCCTTCCCCACCCCCCATCAATAAATGTTGAGAGAGCTGCCAAAGCTTCTGATGACATGTGGCTCGGATCAACATTGCCTCGGGGGAGAGGGGCACCTTTTTCCTTAATTGGGACAAAGTGTGCCAACCTTTTTTTCCTTAATTGTCTGAGCGAAATGCTAAATTCACCATCTGAAATCAGTCTTTTGGCTATATCTTTCAAACGAAATGTTGGATTGTGATCAGATTTCGCCCAATTATTCACAGGAATAGTGTTAATACACTGAGCCAAAAAAGAAACAATTTTAACAGATCACCAAATAATATTCTGTGCATGAAAATGTACCAAATTTGGATACAATATTACTGCAATGTATCGCTTCAAATGGCAGTCAATAACCAATTGTTTGCTTCAATGACACAAGAGAAATGTGCACTGCCCCTATGGTGATCTGTTAAAATTTTATAAGTTTCTTTTTTGGCTCAGTGTGCTTCCTGAAATTGACACATAATTATGCATCAAGTCATTTAGGGATCGGTCACTCAATACTAACTTAGCATATACGTAAAAACATGTTATTTCAGAGTTGACAAAAAATATAAAAAGTTGAACCTAATAAAGTGCCTAATATGTGTCTAATTCAGTCTTTTTGTACTTATAAAGGTATCACAAAAGTGTGATGCATGTTTTGTTTTGACAATAAACCAAAGTTGTCAAGCCATGCGTACACCGTAATAATACCCCTATATCTTTTTAAAGAGCGAGTAAATCAGCAATGATTGTTGAATAACATGATTAATATACTTTCCACGCGGCAGGCAGCTGCAGACGACATTCCAAAATGTCACCAATTGTTTCAAAAATGTCAAGATTATTGAATTTCATCACCATTTTTGGAATCACCTTGACAAATGCATTAAAATAAGTACAAACATTCCTAGTATTGGTTCAGTAACCCTTGTGATGGCCTTTGAAAGTTGGGTAAGGTTTCTAAAAAATCTGTTTTGTGTATGGTAAAAATAATAGCCGCGTGGAAAGTGTTAAAAACATTAACAAAATCAAGAACGTTATTATCATTCAACAAATATATAGATGACATAATGATAGTGGCGATCAAAAACAATAATGGAAATTATGATCGTTCAACATATTAAGAAAATGAAATAAATGAAGATCGTTTATCAAACAGAAGTTTGGACATGGAATCGAACCCAGGGCGAATGCGTGCAAGTCTCACGGCAGAACCGTTACACCAAACGGTTTGTATGCATGCTGTAACTGACGTTTACTTGATCAATGCACGTGTATTGTCATCGTGCAATGGTGATTTATTTTCAACGGTTCACCGTGAAAAATGATCAAATGTGTCATTATTACGACTCGACATGCCGAACTGTTTTTTCCATGGATAGTTGATTAGTGGACAAAAACCCGTCTTATAGACCATTTTAAAGAAAATAGGAATCACTGCATAGGCCTACCTACTTTCAAACGGTTCACCATTGATGAAATAAAATAAATCTACAGTGTCATATATGATACTGTGTGGTATGAATATTTCCATTTCAGCACGGTGAACCGTTGAAACATACATATGATGCGACTCATTTCTTCCCATAAATAGCCTATAAATTTAAAATAAGTTCAATAAACACTAATCCATCGAAAAAACAATTCTGCATTTCATAATAATGACAAAATCAGATGATTTGTGATGGTGATCCATTGAGAATGAATCACCATTCCTACGAGGGGGTATCATAAAGTTTTAGAAATCACCCAAAAGTGAAGGAGCCAGAAACTTAATTTTGTTATGTGATCCTTCAGACATCTTTACTAAAGTCCCTGTGCAAAGTTACACATTTCTCCTACTATTTATTACCTGTCCACAGACCGCCATTGTAGAGATCCTCGGATTGACCGTCTTTGATTGGTTCTCAGATTGCCTCAGATTGTGTTATTCCCCAAATAGCAATAAATAGTTTAAAGTTTGGACAGAAAGGGGTTAAAGGTCATTACAAACAAGCTTGGTGACAATAAAGTTATGGGTAACATGGGGCGTACACAGATTGACCTCTAATAACCCCTACATGACCTTTGACCTTTTTTGTCAACACTTTAAACTATTTATTGCTGTTTTGGGAATAACACAATCTGAGAAAATCTGAGAATCAATCAATGACGGTCAATCTGAGGATCTCTACAATGGCGGACTGTGGACAGGTCACCGGATGTGATTCAGTTCAGTAATTCCAGAGAAATGAGCAATTACGTAACATTAGTCTGGGAACACTTCCATCCAAGTTTGCTCGTATTGAGTGATTCAGACAGCACATACATGAAATCAATACTTCTCTACAAAATGACACGGATTAACGTGTTTTTATGGTTCTAGATCTTATTTTACACCAAAAACAATATGCCAGATGAGACCAAAGTTTGACACAAAATATAAAATAAAAGTTGTTTAGATTATTTTCATCACATTTTATACTTAAAGAACAGTAAAATTTAAAATTTGTAGGATAAGTTCAAAATCTTTTTATAACAATTAGTCTTCATGTTACATTCTTTTGTATATGACTTTATTTATTTCCCATAGTGGCATTTTGTAATGCCATGAAAACATAACATGTCATTGTGTCCTTAATTGCTATCTTCTGAAGATAGTAATATTTACACGACCCATACTAATTGCCTATTATTATAGACCTATAGCCCCACACAGTTATCATACATAGGGCTTAGTAATTAATGAGCAGTCCTTAATACACTGTTGTGTGAACTTATATGCCGTTTGTCAAATGTTGATTAAAAATAAATGTAATTGTGCTTCAACATTTTGTTTTAAAAATCCATAAGAATAAATTGTAAAAAAATGCATATGCAACCATAGTACTGAGTGACCAATCTTTAAATGACTTGACTCATACGCGTCAATTTCAGGAAATATTAACACTATTCGTGTGAATAATTTGGCGAAATCTGTTTACAATCCAACATTTCGTTTGAAAGTTATAGCCAAAAGACTGATATCAGATGGTGAATTTAGAATTTCGCTCAGACAATCAAGGAAAATAATAATTGGCACACTTGATACAACTATCCCTAGATAACCGACTTGGGACATAGCACTCTTTAATAGCACGCAGAGGTCTCCCCCTCTCTCTCATCCTTCCCTACCCCCGTCAATCAATGTTGAGAGAGCTGCAAAAGCTTCTGATGACATGTGGCTCGGATCAACATTGCCTCGGGGGAGAGGGGCACTTTTTTCCTTAATTGGGGGAAAGTGTGCCAACCTTTTTTTCCTTGATTGCAGTATCCTACTGTGCCACATATCATAGTTACTGGGCTTTCCAGAGCAGTATATGATTCAATTGTTTGTGCAACATTTTAATCTTTTCTACAGTAATTGGTAATTAAATCGCTTTTGTGATTTTATTTTTTCAAAAATGGGAATAAAAAAATGAAATGCGGTAATTTATGTCGCCAAAACAAAATGCGTGCGGCGTACCGGAAACAAACTTGTTGTGTTTTTACACCTTAAAATTCTTGCCAAATTCAAATTTCACCCCAAGAAGAGTAATGATTGCGCCCAAACAAGGAAGTAAGGTGCAGGGTGTCCTAGGTGTCACTAGATTGATTTTAGTGCTGGCTAATTTTTCATGAAAATGATCTCATGTGTCATTTTCCAGCTGCTATTGAGAGGCAATATCACAAAATCTATAGATGAGGTGACCGTTGTTTACATCCAATGTTTATCAACAAACGCAACGGTCGAAGGGACTGGACTGTTGATACACGCTTGAGGGAACACCATATGACCACAACACTGTCCGCTATGCCGTATTGCCCTTTATAATGCTTTGGCGCGAGTTATAAAAGCACGAGTCCTAAACAAAACAGGATGCGTGCGCAAACCGCCGGGCAAAGAACAATGGCAACTAGCCACGTTTTGCCCGGTGTGACGTCACCTGTCACCCCATCTATAGCAAAATGAACAGCTTCTCCATTTTTGTGATGGTCGGCAAGACTTCAAATTCCCTCGAGTGCCGGTTGGTCATCATTAGTGCTGGTTGCTGCTGACCGGTGCCGACCAATGTAGTGACAACTCTGAATAATATTGCTGTTGGTCAAAGTGTTCATGATTCTAACATTTACATATATTTAGCATTCTTAGGAATTTTGAATTGAAATAAATTTGATTTTTCTGACTGAACTTAATGGAATTTTTTTTTTCTGAGTTAGACCAAAATTACCTCTTTTGAAACTCATAAAATCATTGACCAAGTTCGGCACAAAACTCATAAATGCATTAGAAAACTATCATGATCTGTATGTCGGTAACCATCCTATACTAAAGTGTGTCCAGGTTATTTAAAAAATAGTACATGTGTGAATAATACTGGATTCAAAATAGCATGCTAACTCAAATGATGAGGTCTTGCTACAAATTAAACTGAATGATGATAATTTGATTAGCCATCACCTATTAAAGGGTTAAAAAAAAAGTAAGTCCCCTAAAATTAGATCACGTTTGTTTGCATAACTCTACACACAATTGGACGTTTTGAGAGACTTAAACACAAAAGCAAAAACACTTGTCTAACCATAGAAAGCTTCCCCATTTCAATATCATTATTACTTTTCCCAAAATAGTTGCATTTCCCAAAAATGATGTTTTCAGACAAAGTGGAACTTTTCAAGATACTAATACGTGTTTGTTTGCATAACCACACACAATTTAGCACTTGAGAGATTAAAACACTTAATTACAACAAGAGAAAACGCTTGGCTACCCACACAAAGTTTCCCCTTTTCAATACCATGTTTACTTTTCCCAAACAAGTCACATTTCCCCCAAAATGATGTTTTCCGAAAAGTCGCACTTTTCAACGATACAGGGCTAAAGAAAAGAAAAGACTTTATTTTATTTGAAAATTAAGACAATTGAAATGAATTGGATACATTTTTGTAACTTTCATGCATACAATTTTGAAAAGTGCCACTTTTTCTGAAAACATTGTTTTGGTGAAATGTGAATGTTTTGGAAAAAGTGAACATGATATTGAAAAGGGAAAACTTTCTATGGGTAGCCAAGCGTTTTCATTTATCATAATTGTTTCATTTTTCTCAAAATGTACAATTGTGAGTGGAGTTATGCAAACAAATGTGATCTAATTTTAGTGGGGGGGACTTACTTCTTTTGAACCCTTTATAACAATATCTGCACCGGACCTTGTGCACATTGATGAATAGCTGATAGTGCCTTGCTTCCTATCTCGTTAGTTATATTAGTCAGGGGCGGTGCCAGGGTACTATACTTTGATAGGGGGGCAAAACGATGGGGTAGCCCCTAAAGCTGTTGCCTTTTGGGTCTAACAATGTGTCAAAATCTCCTAAAATTGTCGTATTTTAAGGCCAGAAACGTGTCAAAAGCCCCATTACATCTTCATATTCAAAGCAAAGCCATGTCGGCGGACAGCGGGGCTGACAGTATGCTGCTCGTTTTTGTTTGTTAAAATGTTGGCTATTTTAGTGATGTTCCTTCGGTCACCCCCTTGTTCGGTCATTTATTTATCACATTATCAACTTATCTTCACAGTGGAGTATGCCGAATTTCCCAGATGATACAGGCTGTCCCAAAATGATTAGTAGGCCTACCCATCGATGCCCAAAGTTCAACAATGTTTGTCATCATCAAAATCGATGGGATTAGGTCCGTTGTTTTACATCATCTTTGTCATACTATACTATTTCATGAGAATTTTAATTCATGAATATTGGATTTATCAAACTCAAGATACACTCCATTATGTAAAACATGGTGATTTCACCTTTTTAACAAAGTGCTAAAAAATGTGTGTGCTATTACAGCTTGGTTGAAAGAAACTTGTGTATTCTCATAATCTCTTGTCTACTCAATATAATCTTGTGTGTCTTTCTGTTGTAACTGTTATTAGTTATGGGTGTTCAAATCATTAATAATTCTTCTCCTTAAGGGGGCTGTGGACTCTCAGGTACAACCTCCGTAAAACTGCCCTAACTTCTTCAATATTCATTTAATCTTCATAAACGTATACAGTTTTTTGCACGAAAGGGTTCAATTAATCCAACCATGATAATGAAATTGACCATTTTGGAAAAAATTATAAACAACACATTTTTTGACCCATTTTAGGTTTGGAAAAGATAACTCAAAATATATTTTGTTAAATGTTGTCATACTAGTTTTATGATAATCCTGATAACGTTCCCAAGGAGCATTTTTTTTTTTTTTAATATCTCATTTATTTTTTTGAGTTATAGACCAAAAAGTGGATTTGGCGGTAAAAAATCACATTTTTTGGCACTTTTTGGTCTGTAACTCAAAAAATAAATAAGATATTAAAAAATACTTTATAGGCCTCCCCGTTTTCCTCTCCTCTTTTCTTTCCCTCTCCTCTTTTCTTTACCTTTCATTTCTTTCCCTTTCATTTCTTATTTCTTTTCCCCTCTTTTTTAGAGGTGGTATAGGGGGCTTTTTTCCCCTGTGGCGCCGCCGCTGATATTTTATAGTCTCAGGTTAAAGTGATGGAGGAAAAAAAATCTGCTTGCAAATAGACCTCTCAGGTAGAGTCAGTCATGTTTTCTGTCTGTTTTTCCTAACATTTCTGGGAAATTTCCCTTTTTTTCATAAATTTTTTTAAAAAAACATTTTTGTTATTGAAAAAATCAAACATTGGCAATTTTAGAAAAAAAAGTAATTGAAAATTCAACAACAAAAAATAGGTCGGTCAGCCCCATAAATTAAAATTGTTTTGTTGTCGCCCAAGCAGCAGTTTTGAAGTTTGGAGTGGGTTTTATCGATGGAAATTATGACAAAATTGAAAAACAGGTTTTCCCCTATTTTCAATGTCAGTCCATATCAGAACGGATAAAGATATCTTGAGGAAATTGAAAAAGTAGAAAACAAGTTCCTCATTATATTACAGGTATTAGATTTGGACTGCAAAGTTTTAATTTAGGAGCCTATATTTTTAATATTTTTTTCATGCACAGTATAAATAATTCTGGGACACCCTGTATTGCACCCCCAAGAGAACAAATTTTGTGAGCTGGCAGTTTTGTGAACACTTACTCTGGACAGTGGCGTAACGTTACAGACACAGCATTTATACGCACACACATTTATCTTCCATCTTTATATTATGTGTGTGTACGCTTGAGCAGTCGTGCACGTTTATGTGCTGAAATGAGTCAATTACGAAGTAACGTCACTGTCTAATGATAGATAAATAGACCATGGAAAGGACACCTGAATTCAATTACAATGGGTCATTTGGATACAGCAGTTAGACACCTACTTTTTGACAGATGTAACATCACAGGTAGACATTGTTTTGCGTCTCTCTATAAATTGTTCAACAGCCAAATGGACCTCCAAGGTAGGGTCGGACAGACAGTCTGGTGGGTTTTTTTCTTCACCTTTTTTATGAAAACTTTGGTGAATTTTCAACAACTTCATAATGGGTCGGCGTTTTTTCATAGCAAAAGCGGTAGAATCACAACTTATTTGTATCAATCTCAGAACACTCTAGTCTATTTATTTATCTATTGCGAGACGGTGACATAACTTCATCCTTCACTAATAGCAGCACATAAACTTGTGCGCCTACTCAAGGCGCAGGCGTATGCACCCATGCGTAGAAAGACGGCCGATACATACATGTGCGCCTGTAAAGTTACGTTACTGTCCAGAGGAAGACAAATAGAGTATACACTAGACTGCATCCCCCAATGTTCAATATTACCATACAGTCACTAAAGCTGTACTGCAATATAGCGAAGTATGAGGGCGACAGAGAGTCTCAGTCTAACACGGCCACCACAGTAATGGCTGATTTTGGATTGGTCTATGAAAGAATGAAGACAGTTACATATATTAATGTAGTGATGAACAAAGGTATTTTATACCCACATTTTATTTATGATCTTGTAAATGTAACTTACTTTTTTGTACAGTCCGCCATTTGCGAGGAGAGCCTCAAATTTGAATCAGATTGAATGAAAAGTGTTGCATCATTTCACAATGTCTCACTGCATGATCAGTCAGTCATGTTGTACAGAGAGTCGAACTACTTCATAATGCTATGGAATAGTCCCATTTAATGCGGTACCAGTTCGAGGCTCTCCTTGCAAATGACGGATCCGTGCAAGGAGCTAATATCATCCAAACTCTAGTTGTTTGTGATACCTTGACAACAACACTTATGTCAATACATAGAAAATACAGTATAACGTCGCTGTGCTGTCAAAACCTT
This sequence comes from Ophiura sarsii, assembly GCA_035610835.1. Classification (NCBI taxonomy): domain Eukaryota; kingdom Metazoa; phylum Echinodermata; class Ophiuroidea; order Amphilepidida; family Ophiuridae; genus Ophiura; species Ophiura sarsii. Next base: position 36,653,378 of record CM069454.1, on the reverse strand, counting down.
ATTTTATGTGTTTCCTGCCATTCACCATGTATAAAGTTAAACTGCCCAATGGTTATGCATAGTAAGGGCTGCTTTATACATGTTCAGTCGCAAGAGCACTTTTTAATTTGTTGGCCTTTGAACATGTTTAGAGTAAACTGCCCAAAGGTTACAAAGTAGCACTTTATGCATGCTGCCAAATGGAGATACAGGGTTTTGATAGAACAGCGACTATACGAGGGGCATTCAATAAATACCTGCAACCATTGAAAATCTTGTGAATCGTAACACGAGTCAGTAAAATAAACTTATGATACCTAAACTGTAAGTCTTACTCTTTTCTCACAGAAAATTTCGAACACGTAGGTCATTTTTATCATTACATTTCAGCACTGTGAATACCGTGATCTCAGGGCACTGGTTAGGGAATTAAATGTTTCGATGGCGAGAAATTTGAAAGACAAGTTTATGGCATGCATTAAGAAACATGCGTTTACGGTGTTAATATTGGCGCCTGATTTATAATGCCAAGATTCTTGTCAATTTTCAGTGCCCAGAGACCATGATGTTTATAGTATTGAAATTCCATGATAAAAATGACCCACATGTTTGAAAATTTCTGTGAGAAAGGGTTAAGACTTACAGTTTAAGTATCATAAGTTTATTTTATTGACACATGTCACGGTTCAGAGATTTTCAATGGTTGCAGGTATTTATTGAATGCCCCTCATATTTCTTTTGCGTATAGGTCTACATGATGAAGCTACAAATCTTAAATTTAAAAACATGCAAAACAGTTCAAAATCGGCAAAGCACACAACAACAACAAAATTGTGCAGAAATGACCAATTTTACAATATATAATTTTGAATGCATTGAGTTGGACGAGTAAAACAATGAAAATATTATTTCATTGCACACCATCATCAAATATATTGTTAAATCATAGATTGTGTATAGTCATAGATTTTTGGTAAAATCTATGGTTACATTCATGCAACAGAAAGAAAAGCACCCTATTCTACACACAGACAATCTGCCTTTTGAGTGTTTTTGTTTGTTAAAAAAAGGATTTCTGAATGACAAACATTTTTAAAAACAGACAAAAATGTGCAAAATTAATTTCCTAGGTCATAATTCGAAAAAACCCTTCAATTTTGCATATTTCAAGAACAATGATTGTTTCCGTCGCCTTAATGCAGGTATCAATTTGAATCTTGAACCTACCCTCCTCAATCTGTCATCTTTCTACACCTCCCTGAGAAAAAATAGGTCAAGTTTCATCCTGTACTGTAAAAAAAAATAAGATTCACCTAGTGCAATTTATTGTTTCTATAGTCATATATGGGAGGGAGAAGTTGAATTAAATGTGAATATTTGTGACAGGTTCTTCTGTCCATGATCTAGATTAGTTCAAAATTATCTACATCACAAATATATAACTAGGCTAAAATAAGGCGACTAATATTTGACTATCCTTGATGAGGGTAGGTTCAAGATTCACATTGACATCTGCATTAAACACTTATGTTATTACAATATGAATGTACACTTAATATCACTCTGTATAGTTTGATCAGCTCCAAATTGGTGAAGCCTCCTTACAGCATCGAATGAATATAGAAGGACCCAGGCGTGCATGAATGTAACAGGCGCACTGTGCATCATATTCTTAACACGTGCACGCAACCAAAACCGTGTGTGTTACCATAATCGCATGCATACGCTTGGATTACCTTTGCGCACAGAGAGATAAAAAGCTAATATTTCTCGCCAATTTGGAACTTATCAAACTATAGTGTAATTCCCAATAATTTAGAAGTAACCATCGTCCACTTGCGTCACATTTTTCGGGCCATTTTACAAAACAAAGGTCAACAACAACAAAAATTGAAACAAGAATGTGATTGTTTTAAATTCATACTTTAATGTGTTGGTAGGTACAGTGACTACATGTACAGTGAAACCTCATTGATACAAAGTTAATGTTTTAGTTTTGAATATTATATGGTTATATTATATGCAAAATATAAACTTAGAACTTGAAAAACACTTTGTGATATCAGGAATTTGTGTAAAGAGAGTTTGTGTTGGCAAACTGTATTTGTAAGGACTACTGTAAAAGTGGACATTTTCACGCACATAATTGTTTGCGCTTTGCACATTTTGAACACTTTGTTTGTTTTTATTTTTGCAATTATGAGTTTCTTTACATAGACCTACATACAAAATGAATATATTCGCACATTTTTATTTTTCGTGCTTGCTGATTTTAGCACGAAAATAAATGCAGCGTGAAAATTTCCCCTTTTACAGTGTCTGCACAGTACTATTTGTTATCCCCTGTTTTTTTTGAGACTCATGTGATACAAACCCAAACCATTAATATTGTTTGTATTGCATCAGTGGATCGGTCAGGCCCGTAGAACAGGGTTTTTTTGCCTAACAAACGTACAATCTCGCCGATTGAGCTGTGTACAGCCTTCACACACCAATGTGGTTGGAACATGCTTCAAAAAGCTCTCCAAACTTGAATCACGGTCAGAAATTTGAGGAGAATCTGAAAATCCATTCTCGCAAAGATTCTGGCCGGTAAAATTGCAAAAATCTAAGTTGAATATCGTGGATAATTTGTCTAACACACTATTTTGAATGGCTTTTATTCAAATCCTTTGCAAGAATCTAAATGGATTCTCGCACCCTTTGACGAACTTCTGACCCTGTGACTGCTCGTTCTTTGTATTTCCCGGTCTTCATCACCCAAAGGGAAGTATGCAGGCCTGAGAATAGCACCCGCCCGCCCACCTTAATTTACACCAACCCTTGAAGCCTCATCTGAGCCTTTCTGTGGCCCTCCTATTAATTACTCTTATAGTTGCTTGACCTATCTGAAACTCTCCTACTACTCTTATAGCCCCTCCCCTCCCAGATAGTCCCTTGCTTCCCCTGCCCTTGTAGCTTTATCTTGTCCTGTCCAAAGCCCTCCTATTACTGTTATACCCCTTCCCCTACTTAATGGTCCCTTAGTTACACAATCTGTGGAGTTTATCTTGGCTTATTTGATGCCTTCCTGCTACTCTTATAACCCCTCCCCTCCCAGATGCTTGCGCCCTTGCTTCCCCTGCTCATGTAGCTTTATCTTGGCCTGTCCGAAGCCCTCCTATTACTCTTATACCCCCTTCCCCTACTTGATGGTCCTTTGTTAACCCCACCTGGTGATTTCTCTGCTACACTATCAGGTTTACTAGAGGTATCTAACTGTTCAGTTCCTACTTTACCAGATGTCTCCCCAGCGGGAGTAGACTTTGGAGGCGTTCGACCGTCTGACCTATCCGAATCACGCTGATACCTATCATCGTTGCGATACCCGCCGCTTCTTCCACGTGGCGTCTCGTTTCTTCTATCTTGTCTACCTATCCCTCTTCCACCTCCCCTACCCCTTCCTGCCTCTCTCCCACCAACCCTGTCTCTCCTCTCCTCCCTACGATTATCATCTTGATCTCGCCTTGTATCCTTTTGGTCTGTGTCCTGTCTCGGAGAGCCCCTGTCTTCAGTAGCTTTAACAATTTCTTCCTTCTTCGTCTCTTTTACATCGTCCTGTCTGTCGCCTGTAGGAGAGCTCTTTGGTCTCTGACCGGGTCGATATAATGCCATAGCAGGGCGATCCTATGAAGAGAAAATATGTAACATTTCTTCTTTAAATACGATTGATCAACTTAACTTTAGTCGCATACTCCCCGATCAGGCTGGAAATAGCACCCACTCTGGTAACTTTTGCGTCGGGCGTATGAAGATGCAAAAGTTCCAGACCGACTGACTCATAACATTTTCAAACTCACAGTATAAGTGAGTTACACTGACCGGTGGAATTTCTGTTGGGCAGGTACTTTTGTGAGTTATTTTTTTACCTGCCGGACTGGCTGGTTGAAAAACTCTGAGGTTAAAGCCCTGCTTCCCATAATACTGCACTCAACCAACTATTTTACTGTTAACTCATTTCTACAAACAATATTACATTATTTAACCTAAATTTTGTTTTATAATCTTGAAACATACATTACAGCTCAAATTTGCACTTTCACGTTCTAGTAAAAGGTTCCTGAAAACCATCTTGTGTGACAAATTGAGCTTATTCATGCTTTAACCCTAACCTTGTAAGTCACATTTTGAAGAAAATTTTTTTTCAACGAAAAAAACGCGGACAAAAAGAGTGTCGCCGCCACCGGGGCTCAAACCCACAACCTCTCGGTTGTCAGACGAACGCTCTACCAGTGCGCCACGGGGGCCAACCATACCCGGGCCAGTGTATTGGCCAGACTATGTAGCCTGGGGCCATTATTTCATTGAAAAAGTGCCATGCCAGCGGGCACAGGCAGACTCTACCGTGCACATTTGCGGCATTGAGGATGGTTAGGGTTAATTGATGGTACATTGAAACACATGGCGCTAACAAAAATGGCAATTTTAACCCTAAAATGGTCCAGTATGATGTTGAAAACACATCACCTGTATTGTTTTAGAGGGACGTCCCCCAGTGTCATCTGCAAGGTTCCCTGATGGTGAATTGGGGGTGTGGGATGAAGCAGGGTTCTCCATATTCCCCTGAATGATTTCACAACATTTTGCCTGTTTATCTGCTCCAGATAACTTTTTTAAAAAATTAAAAAATACACAAATCTGGCCCTCGTAACTCACATTTTGGATTTAAATGGGATTCATAATTGAGAAGCAACTTGATCACTTTAAATTTTTAGGAGCAGTTGAAGCATAATATCAAAAAATAATTGAAATAGGCCTCACCTTATTTCTAATCCTTCGTCCATCTTCATCTCTAGAATCTCGTCTTGTGTCCCTCCGATCATCAGGTTTTTTCTCCTCGCTCTTACGATCTCCTCCCCTGCGGTCATCACCCCTCCTTGAGTCTCCACCTTTATCCCCGCCTCTTTTATCTCCTCCTCGTCTGTCATCGTTCCTTCCGCTGGTTCTGTCATCTCTTCCGCTAGTCCTGCTATCCCTTCCGCTGGTTTTGTCATCCCTTCCGCTGCTTTTATCATCCCTTCCACTTGTCTTAACATCCCTTATGCTTGTCTTGTCATCCCTTCCTGTGCTCTTATTGTCAGCTTGTTTATCCTCCTTTTTAACATCAGCTCTATCTCCTTTGTAGCCTTCTTTTTTGTCCGACAGCCTGTCATCTCTTTTGTCTCTTGGTCTATCATCTCGTCTATCATTTCGTCTGTCATCCCTTCTATCTCTAGGTCTGTCTGATGGTCGATCATCCCTTCTATCTCGTGGCCTCTCATCTCTCCTGTCTCTAGGTTTATCATCACGCCTGTCTCTAGGTTTGTCCTCAACTTTGCCATCTTTACCCCTGTCCCTATCATCCCTCCTATCCCTGTCATTCCTCCTGTCTCTGTCGTCTCTCCTGTCCCGCGGTCTATCCTGTGGTCTGTCTCCTCGTTTATCCCTTGTCCTGTCTTGAGGTCTTTGATCCCGTCTGTCATCTCTATCCCGTGCATTTCTAGAGTCAGGTCGTCCTCCGTCGTCCCTCTGTCTTCTGTCTCCATCTCTTCTCTTTGTCTCTATGTCTCCTTGTCTGCTAGATTCAGAATCTCTTCTATCCTTGACATCTCTGTTGCCATCTTTTCCCGGAAATCTCTTATCCTCGTCTCTCTTTCGACTATCCTCTTTACGTCTGTCACTCTCTCTCGAATCCCGCCTTCCCTCTCTGCCCTTCTCTCTGTCCTTGATGTCCTTAACATTTGACCTTTGACCTTTTTCGAGGGATCTATCGTTCCTTGAGTCTGGTCTGTCAAAACAAAAAGAAATCAAGAGAATCTTGTTATTTCTAACTACATATATGTATTAACTTGATTTGATTGGTAACTGATTTTTTACCAAATTATCAGTTATTAACAGTCATTTTCTCACAAAACAAGATATTTGTCACCAAATTATTTGAGAGTTAAAATCTCAAGAACAGTATCACACATACTGCCAAATAGAATACAAAAATACACATTATTTTAAATGTGTAATGACTCTCTTTTTAAACAAATAAAGACAGCATCAACATAATTGATTTTTAATTCAAAGGTTTTATCTGGCGACATCCGACGGTTTTTCACATAATATGCTCTATAGTGTGTATACATACATACATACATACACCCCCTACTGTTATACTGTACACAGCGCCCTACCTCGGGCATTAACGGTAGTGTGTAGTCACTCCCAAATTGGCGGAAAAAAGATGGTTTGTATAGCTCTGCGCACTAAAGAAATCCAAGCAAACATGTGTAATTTTGGCATACGCAAGCGTCACGCATACAACTCACAATGCACCAGTTGCTCTATGCAAGCGTTTTGCATTCTCACACTCTTCAGAATCCAAGCAAACAAATAGATGGCAACTCCATCTTTAGAACCTACCTTGGATCTGACTTGCCGCCATCTTTCTTGCCCGGCGTAATTCTCCCATCTGTTGCCTTGACGTCACTCTTTTCTTTCTCCTTGGATTGGTCCGATGATGACGCAGACTTTTGCACCTCACCCAGTGCACCATCGGATTTCCTTCGTTCGTCACTGCTACTGTCTGGTTTCTTGAGAAGCTGAGGTAAAATAGGAAAAAAAATTCACTGTTAGGCAAAGATATCATTAAAATTAAGCCCTGTTTTCAAAGACCTGACTCATAATACATTGACGGTGATGACTTGGCTTGACTTGTAATTCAGACTTGAAACTTTTGAAAAGACTTGACTTGACAACAACTCACTTGTCCTTTACTTGACTTGATTCTCTTTCCCTAAAGGCTTGACTTCACTTCACTTAATTCTGGTATGGCAATTATTTGAGTCAACTCGAGTCCAAACAAAATTTTACTTAGAGAATGAATATCATTATATGTAGACGATGTCACCTGTAACGTCATAGCAGACTAGTAAACAAAAGCTTGCTTGTCGGTGTGCACGCAAATTACATGCCACACAAAAGCTTGCCTTCTGGTGTGCTAGAGCATTCGAAGGGGGGGGGGGGGGGGGGGGGGTCCACAATAAACCATACACTAAACCAGGGGTGGGCAACCCTTTTGAAAGAATGGGCCAGATATAAGGAGTGAAAAATTGACTGGGCCGCACCTAACCAAATTTTCTAGCAATGACCTGCTGTTGATTTCAAACCTTTGATTCCGAAGATTTTCAAGTAATAGGTGTGTGTGCTTAATAATCTATCTTCACAACAACGTAATCTCAATACAGTACAGATGGAAAATAGACATACGAGCGTTGAGGAACATGCTTTGTGCCGATAAATGCTCGTTTTTTGGGATGATGTAAAAATGATTTATTTATCTCGATTTATTATCTTGCAGCCTACAAAAACCCACTGGCGGGACACATGCGGCACGTGGGTTGCCCACCCCTGCACTAAACCAAACCAGTCATCTGTAACAACAGCAATCAATGCAACATGGAATGGAACCGGGCACTTAAAATTGTTGATCAACAAGAGGTGACATGGTCTATACTACTCAAGAAGTAACCTGAACATGGCTTGATAGGTAATTAAAGGTGTATGTTCTGATCACTTTTTGGGGGGGTGGAGGGGGGGGGGGGGGGGCTATGATCTTTTTTTCACATCAAGATATTTTGATATCAGAAGAATCCCCACACAGAAACGGTCCATTTAGAAATTATAGGCTAAAATGTGGTGAATTACTGCCAAAAGTGGTTAACCATCCGCCAGTTTGTGTACTACTCAATGCACAAATTTCTTGTCACCTTGTGCTTCTTAAAATAAGAACCATTGGAGTTTGGAATGCGACAATTTAAAGGATGATCCTTTATGTAAAATAGAAATCATCAAGTTGAAAATCGGGCCAGCAATCAGAACATCTCCTTTTAATATCTTAAAACTTTAATCAGTTCCAAATTGGCAAAAAATATGCGTTTTTTATCGGTCTGCGCGCAAAAGTAATCCAAGCGTATGCAGGCTAATTTGGCATACGATTCACAATGCACCAGTTGCGCTATGTGAGCAGCAGTGTGTACGCCCACACTCTTCTGAATTCAATAGCTGCTGTAAGCAGGTTCACCAATTTGGAACTGAATGAATTATTTTAATGCATTTCTCATGGTGATATTCCAAATATGGTCATGAAATTCAATAGTTTTGATATTTTTGAAACATTTTGTGAAATTTTGGAACTGTCATCCGAAGACGCCTGCCGCGTGGAAAGTGTTAATGCCATTACTCACCTTAATATGTGGTACATCCACTCCCTTGGTATCCCTCTCCTTAGCGCTGCCTCCATCACTACTTTTGTCTTTCTCCTTTTCTTTTCTTTCTCTCTCCTTATCTCTCAGTCGAATTTTCTGTTTCCTTCGATCTTCTTCTCGCCTGCGCCTTCTTTCCTCTTCCAGTTGTTTCTTTCGCTCCCTTTCCTTTCTCTCTCTGCGCCTCCGTTCGTCTCTCAACTCTTCTCTGGCCCTCTGGAATTGCAAAAAAACATGTATATATCATAGATGATGTCTGACCAAAGGGCACAAGCTACCATCATCGCACTTCAGACATACTGTCACATCACAAGTTTTGAGAAAATCGCGTTTGAAAATCTTTGGTCGAATACTGAACTGAGTCGTCAACTAGAGTAATAGCATGTGGGTGCGTGCGTTGTACATGTACGTCTTCCGCATTGCAATTTGCAAACATGGTAAGTCAACTTTTGCTGTTTCAATCCAAATAAACACATACAATACAGACAACCAAAAATTGTGGCGGACGACCAAAATGTTCTACTAGGTTGTGCGCTGGACAACCAAAAAAAAATCCTTAATTCGGACACTGCAATAAATAATAATAATAATAATAAAACCATACTTGTATGTGGGAAGCTAGGATAAATATCTGACAGATGGAGATAAGGAGATGAAAATTGTCGCATATGGAAGGCTGCCTCTGATGTCTTGTTATAGCAATAAAACATGGCTGATAATGACAGTACCCACCTCACCCCCTAGATTGGGTTCCCACGTCCCTATATTTGGCCACCATCTTTAAAAATGACGGACCAACTGGGAAAAAACATAGCAAATATGTGTGCAGAATTTCACAAAGACTGAGCATGCACATTTGAGTCCAACAGCAACAGAAAAAAAACATGATTGGTTCAATTCAAATTGCAGTGCGTCGAACGATCGTCACATCGCGCCGTGGGAGATCAATCTTGCGCCCTATTGTGTCATGCGATATACAATGCCATGTGAAACCACCGTCGCACTGTGGCATAATGGTGTATGAATTCGCTCATGTTTATCAATCAGCTTATCAGCGCACACTTTTCTTTTGAAACTGTATTTTTTCAGTATTCACATTTGAGCACCCTCCCAGGAACTGTGTGTAAAATGTGAAGACATGAAGGATTCAGTCTACCCCCCCCCCCCCCCCCCCCCCCCCCCCAGGACAATATCTGATTTCTAGAACGAACATAGGACTATAGTTTGATCAGTTCTAAATTGGCGAAGCCTCCTAACAGCAGCCAATGAATACAGACTGACACTGGCGCGCTAAAAGCAGCAAGCGCACTGTGCATCATATGCGTGACGCGTGTGCGGTCAAAACCGTGTGCGTATGGTCAAAACCGTGTGTGGCCATAACCGCGCGCGAACGCTTGAATTACTTCTACGCACATAGAGATAAAACGAATATTTCTCGCCAACTTTGAACTGATTAAACTATAAGCATGTAAGATAACAAGAAATCCTTGATGGACAGAGTGGTTATTATGATATATCCTTAGCCTCCCACTCTCAGCAACAACAGAAAAAGTGTTGGCGAGTCTTACCAGTCGCTCCTTTCTCCTATTTTTGATGTACTCCAGCAATGGTGTTGTGATCTTCTCCTTAGTCTTTGCTCTATTCTCCATCTCCTCAAGATAAATCTCTGCGCTCGGTAGACGCTCTACTTCCACTTTCAAGGACTCAAGAAATGTCTGGTAATCATCATCTGATTAAAATGAAAATCAATAAAAAATGAAACGAGACCAAGATCAAAAACACGATAAACACCATGGTAAATTCCAGCTGCCATACTCATCAGTACATGCAGGGATTTGTAACTATCATCTGAATAAGAATTAAATGATACAGGATCAAAAACTAGACTAAGTCTTGGCCCTCTGTAGATTCAGCTCAGTAACAACTTGACAATAATTTGTACTTCTCATCTTGAGTTTAAAAAAATCAAATGAGACACACGGTCAAATACAAGGTCAAATATTTACACTTGGGTATATCAAAAGGACAAGTCTATCAGTACTAAGTAGATGTATTACTTCAGATAATAATCAACTTCTGCTCTGTTCCCTGAGTACCCAGAGATTGCTTCCCTACCATGTACCCAAGAATGCTATATGTAGGTACCCAGGGTGGGGGGGGGGGGGGGGGGGGGGGAGGGGGGGGGCATCTACACCTCTGGGTGCCCAGGGATAGCTCCACCTCTCTTATGTGGCCAGTGAGGTTTCACTGCTTCTGTGTGAGCAGGGATGCTTTCCCGACTTCTACATACCCAGGGGTGCCTTATCTGCATCATGGCACATATCTAACGATAGCAACCACAGGGATGGCATTACTGCTCCTGGCTGACCGGGGATTACTTCCTGCCACTTAGGTACACAGGGATGGCTTCACTGCACTTAGGTACACAGGGATGGCTTCCCTGCACTTGGGTACACAGGGATGGCTTTTTCCAGCACATGGGTACACAGGGATGGCTTCCCTGTAACTGGGTACACAGTGTGTACTACACAGTGATGGCTTCCCTGCAACTGGGTACACAGGGATGGCTTCCCTGCACTTGGGTACACAGGGATGGCTTTTTCCAGCACATGGGTACACAGGGATGGCTTCCCTGTAACTGGGTACACAGTGTGTACTACACAGTGATGGCTTCCCTGTAACTGGGTACACAGTGATGGTTTCCCTGCACTTGGGTACACAGGGATAAGAGAAGATATCGGTATCTTCCCAGAAACCAGTGTGTCCGATCGAATTACCATGTCTTATTAACTTAAACTACTGCTGTTGACAAATTTAGAGGCATTAAAGCATAATGCATTGTGGGAAGGACCTTTTCTTGCTGGCCATATTATTCTATCGGCTATTGTTATCATTTGAGTCAGATAGTTGAATGTATCCACATCTACAGAAATACTCACAAAGGATTGGTAATCGATCCATGTCTGTATGGAGCATATACACACATGATATGCCTAACAAAGCGGGCAATTCAAAAGTGTATTTCACACACGGGTGCCCACACAGGTGCAATAAAGCTATCGGATTTTTGGCCCGGACAGAAATCATAACCTTCCCACAATGCATTATATTTTTATGTTTTGGAGCTTTTAAAAGTGATATTTCCCTCTATAACATGAATCGTTAGTGAAAAAAATAACATACATTAATAGAGCAGAACTAGAACTTTGCAATGGTGTGTTTTATTTTACTAACGATTCATGTTTACTCAGTTTATTCTGAACCAGGCATGGGAACCACGTATAAAATTATGAGAGTGCACATTTGATTAGATAGTAATGCGACCAGCCACAATGGTTTCTGGGAAGCTCATCTTCTCTTCGCAGGGATAGCTTCCATGTAACTGGGTACACAGGGATGGCTTCCCTGTACTTGGGTACACAGGGATGGCTTCCCTGCAACTAGGTACACAGGAATGGCTTCCCTGCAACTGGGTACACGGGATGGCTTCCTGCAATTGGGTACACAGGGATGCCTTTCCTGTCCCTGGGTACATTTGAACAAATCTCAGCCTGACAAGCAAGGTCTACTTGGCAACCCAGGCTTTTCTTGTAACCATTTCAAGCAATAGATATTGTTGAATAAGTCAACTCAACAAACACACCCCTACACACTTACCTTCTTCAATAGTGCCATTTCTAGGGTCAACTTTCTTGGTTGTTGTCTTTGGATTTTTCTGATATGGAGCAAACTCAACTAAAGCAGGATACTCAGCTTCTGTTAAATGAAATTGATATCAAGATAGTGGTAATATCATGAGCTGCAAGATAGTTTGTAACATAACTTGATTGATAACTTGAATCAATTTATACCCCACAAGAAATCCACCTGCCCAAAATTGTTTCCCAATTCACAAGTAGAAATCGATAAATCTTCTTGTCTTGTTGAAAAACCCCGTTATCTGCCAGTAAGGCAGGTACTTTTGCATTTTTACCCATCAAAAACCAAATTGATCTGCCATGGGCAGTTGGGCGGGTGATAATGTCTAGCCACGAATGTGAAATGAATGCGTCTATAACTGTATTGATTATGGCATTCAGATTTTGAACCCCAAGCATTCCAAGGTGAGCAGACCCTAAACAGATCATGTTGAGGGCTGACAACCAGAAAGACGTGACTCAAAATAGGACATTCTGAGAACAATTAGTTTGATTTTTTTTTCTTCCATTGAGTTATGTGTCAAAAAGAATTGGGTGGATTAAACACCAATGGAGTCTATTTTGAGCAAGCCTTTGTGGTGCTTTGGTACCAAATATCTCAACATGATCAAAAGACTGAGTTACATCTATCTGGTTGTCAACCCTGCATGTTGCCTTTTTCACCATTTTATCTCATTTAACAACCTCCCACAGACTTATCAAACAGCAAACTAAGGAAACGTTCCAATCACCTGCAGATAAGGCATTGAAAAAACACCAGCTGTTCTACGGGCAAACAGTAGGTAGGGTTGGGTCAGTTGAGCGTTTTTTTGTTGTAAAATATTTGATGAATATCAATAATTTTTTATATCTAAAAAAATATAATCAACATTGTTGTTAAATTTGCACATGCACATGTATACAGACACCAAATAAGTTCCAAATACCGATCATATTGCTTTTCAATCACCTGCCAATAATATTCACCAATGTCGCACTCTCAATGGAGCGCACCAGACATGCAATTTCATACGGTTAAGAACATATGAATCATATCGTCGCTGTTCTGTAAAATCCTTGTATGTTTTTCTGGCCCTTCAGCATGTATAAAGTAAGACTGCCCAACTGTTATGCATAGGAAGTGTTGCTTTATACATGCTTTATAGAGCACTTCTAAGGTTTAGATCTATGTGATTTTTGCCCTTGAACATGTTTAGAGCAGACTATCCTACGGTTATACATAGAAAGTATTAATTTATACATGTATGCTATAGGGCCAAATGGAGATACAAGGTTTTGACAAAACAGCGACAATATGCCACTGGCAAGCTCTTACCATTGACATCATAGAATACATAGCCATCCCATCTGTCTCGAAATGGAATGATATCTTCTTGCTTGGTGAAGTTAATATAAACTCTACAATATGCATTAGGTGCCAGGCTGTAATAGAATATGACATCAGAACCCTGTAAACTGTATTACCATTACAGTGAAATATTTCAGCAACACACATGTAAAAACTTTCCATGAGGCTTTTATAATTAGTTTTACTATATACAAAACAGATTTTTCAGAAACCTTTCCCAACTTTCAAAGTCTATCTCAAGAATTGCTGAACCAATACTATGCATGTTTGTACTTATTTTAATACATTTGTCGTGATGATTCCAAATATGGTGATGAAATTCAATAATTTTGACATTTTTTGGAACATTTTGTGAAATTTGTGAAGTGATGGGCTGGCATACGCCTGCCGCGTGGAAAGTGTGATGTGATCTGTTTCAATGTTTAACACTTTTTTTTTTTCTTTTTTTTTTTTTACCATAAATCTATCTTGACCATATTTTCTGTAAAAAAACTTCACAGAACTTTACCATGTTTACTAAATCTTAAAGGAAATCTGCTGTCAATTTTGGGAATTTGACAACATATTTTTTAAATTTTCATCATGAAGTATTTCCTAACTATATTGTATTCCCTTGTGTATTAATGATAAATAATAAACCCAATTATGACGATTTATAACACTCACTTATCCATCCTACAGGCTGCTTTGAGAAGGATTTTAAAATAAACTATTAGGAATCGTATCGCTCTGTAACTCAGAAAATATTTACAATTTATGATATATTTCCTGATCATACATCATTTCTTGGTTTAAGCAGGGATTCTGGCTCAGGTACACAATATTGAAATGTAAATCTGCACGAAAAACTGGCAATTTCATTCACTCAATACGTTTATAAGCATTTGCATTACTTATCGATGTTACACTACATTCATAACAATCGCATTTCGTCTGTATAAAAGTTGGATGAAATCTACAACATTTATACTGACTGAGCTAGTATGAAGGTCATGGTGGTCAGGGGTAGAAATTTGGCGCGAATCTGCAATTCGATTCGCGCAAAGATTCGCGCAGGAACAAAGCAGCGCAAACCAAATCTAATCTAGTTTGATTCGCACAATAATTTCTCCTTTTTTTTAATTCTTTTTTTTAACAATTTTTAATTTTTGTGTGTGAATAATGGCTCATCCCCATAGGAGGAGTGATATTGTGAGCATATTAACATTTGCGCAAGTACAAAAAATGTACATGTACATTGATTTTTCTATTTGTTTAGAAACAAAACATGCATGCATTGTATTGACAAAATTCATACACAACAATACAAATCAAAATGTACAATTTTGTGCGTGTTCCGCATATTTTAGTTTCCTGCTTTCTGGAGCAACTTAAAAGGGTATTTTGGCGCCAGGCCCTGCCTCCATAATCCAAGCACTTTTTTGCTATAACATAATTTACCTTCTATCAGCCTTGACATAGCAAATGTAGTCGTTGTCTGGCAATGGACCCATAATTTCTTTCCAGTTTTCTTCCGTCAAAGAAGGGGGTAAACATCGGATGACAACCTGCACAAATGTTGGGTGTTTTTAATTCATAGGAAGAAAGAAAAAAAAAGTATGTCAATAAAAAGACAAATTACTCGTTTTAAATTTGGTTTCAATAATAACAGTCCCACAAGACCACAAGAAGGAGGCAGACACGTGATAGCTCAACAGTAGCAATGTGCTCATCCTCCTATAATAATACACTATGTGCTCACTGTGCTCTCTGTCTGTCTGTCTGTCTGTCTGTGCGCGCTTTTCGTCGCCTTTCCGGGGTCGGGCGGCATTCAAACTCGGTGGGTGGGTGCAGCTCGGTCCCTGCAAGAGCAAGTTTGCATTCGCTAGAGCGTACGAGGTCAAAGGTCATCTAGGGGTCAACTTTTTGAAGTTGGTCGGATCGTGCTTAAACTCGGTGATCACAATGCTCGATGCGAGGCGAGCGTGGCAAAAATAATACGGGTTAGCGTTTGTCGGGTCTTCCGTGGTCAAAGGTCGTCTAGGGGTCGAATTTTCAAAGTTTGTCCGATCGGGCTTTAACTCTGTGACGGGAAGCCCGAATACGAGTCAAGCGTGGAAAAAATAAAACGGCTTTGCTTTTCTTGGGTCGTCCGGGGTCAAAGGTCGTCTAAGGGTCGAATTTTCAAAGTTTGTCCGATCTGGCTTTATTCATGCATTCTACAAACCACCAAACCAGAGAACCGACAAACCCGGGTGACCACCTAGTGAATATATAATGAGGCATATTTCTATGGAATTTCACTGTGTAGATTTTGACTTGTCTCAATTTATCAGATTTTGTAGAAAAATTTAATACCATAACATGCAACAGACATGAATTAATGAAGAAAAACTATATACAACAATGCACACATACTTTATACAAAATTGTTACTATAGTGAAAATAATCAATAGTTTAAATATAGAAGATGGGATTTCTAAGGTACCCCGGGGTACCCGGGCAACCATGGGGCACTCATCGTGATAGGGCAGGGGATTTGTGCAGTAAATACTCTCCAGCCGGCAAGGAATGTGACAGCGATAAATTTGGCCGGAAAGTTGAGGATGGAAGCTTTCGGGGTAGTCAGTGGTAGCTCGTCTCACATAGCTGTGTAAGTTATGACGTCACCTGATTAAGCACTTGGAAGCCTAACTTGGTCCTGACTGCCGAACAAAGTCGAAAGATCAACCACTTGAATTTTCTTTCTTCTTTTTTCTCTCACCGTCGTCCCTCTTTTACCTCTACAATAAACTCTCTCACTATATTATGTTTGGACTAGCATTTTTGCCTTTATTCATTTTATTTCATGATTTTATAAACATATTTGTCTCGATATAAGCCTCACAAATTATGAACACGACAGACACAAAATATTAAATGACAAGCAACATGGTTTTCGAGCAAAGCATTCATGCGAAACACAACTAAATTACAAACAGTACATGACCTAGCACACTCACTAGACAAACGCAAACAAACAGACCTCATAATTATGGACTTTTCAAAGGCATTTGATTCAGTCCCTCACAACAGACTCCTTTACAAACTCCGCATTATATGGCATCACAGGACATCTACACTCATGGATCTCAGAATTCCTCACAACACGCACACAGAGGGTGGTGATTGATGGAGAGCAATCAGATTGGGTTAAAGTTCAGTCGGGCATGCCTAGGCACAGTTTTAGGCCCCTTACTCTTCTTGCTCTACATCAATGACCTTCCTCTAAACATAAACTCCGAGGTCAGGCTTTTTAAAGATGACTGTGTCATGTACCACACAATCACCAACGACCAAGACACAGACACATTACAACATGACCTACATACACTTATCACACATTGGCAAGATTACTGGCAGCTCACATAACCCCAACAAATGCCATGTACTCAAGGTCACTCACTCATCAAAGACACCTAAACAACATACATACACACTTGGCAATTCAACCTTACAAGAAACACATTCACACACATACTTGGGTGTTGAACTCTCTAACGATCTTTAATGGACAAATCACATCAACAAAATCACTGCAAAAGCCAATAGGGCTCTCGGGGGAGTTCCTTTAGTATACCCTACCACTGCACGTCTTCAATGGGGACTTTTAAAGAACGACATACATTTACACAGTGAGGATTACAAATGGTAGGGTATTCTAAAAAAAGCTTACCCCTCTCGGGTTTGTCTGCAGAAACCTTCACCCTTTACCACGTGATTTGAAGGTTACTGCCTACCAGACTTTAGTTCGTCCACACTTTGAGTACTGTGCCACTGTTTGAGACCCATATACACAGGACCAGATTAAGCAAATTGAAAGTATCCAACATAGGGTGGCTAGATTCATATTCAATGATTACAGATGGACCAGAAGCACAACCAGCATGATGAAGGAATTGAAATGGGACCCACTAGAGTACAGAAGGTGCATAGCTAGGCTTGCCATGCTGAATAAGATCATGCGGGGTCAGGTAGCCATTCCAGCACAAAAGTTCATTCAACCAAACACGCAGTTCTTCTAGGCTAAACCACAGTCAAACAATCACACAGCTAACCGGCAAGAGCAATAAGTACAATAACTCTTTCTTTCCACTCACTATTCGCCAATGCAACTATTTGGCAATCCAATGGAATCAACTCCCTGAGCTGACACCCCGAGGAGGGTACTCACATATATTGGCCATACGGGTATGTGCGGCTGGCAAGGACCCCTTTTCACTCCTTTCGGCCGCTCCTTAAGACCCCCTTTTCATCCACTGGCAGTTCCATAAGGCCATGGTAATGAAAGTCTTAGATTTGCGTCCACCGCCCGCATGGTCCAAAACCTCCCGCATGAAAAACTTATTATTTAAGAAAATGTTCATTATTCGCGTAAAAACACAAAAATCCCAACGTTTCCTGCTTTGTGAGTCATCAGTCAGCTAAAAAACGATGTTTTCAGTCACTTCGTTCAACGCTGGCGATCGCGATCAAGCCGCCATCTTGGATTTGGGCCATCTATCGACAATAGATGGCGCCCTTCCCTGCGGGAAATCCGGGAAATCGTGCTTGGATAGGATAATGAATAATGAGTAATGAAAAACGGCCGCATGTGATTTGAAAAATGCCCGGACACAAATCTAAGACTTTCATTACCATGGCCTAAGTCTAAGACCCCCTTTTCATCCATTGGCAGTTCCCTTAGACCACAAATTCAACCAAAAATCATAAAATTTGTGAAAATCTTATGAATTTGAGTTATGTAGCCTCAAATTTGGCCTAAATTCAGTTCATAAAAGGCAAAATGTTGCCTAAAATTCAGTTTATAAGACACTTGATGCTTGATGCTTGATGTAATAATTCCTATGACAGCTGTAAACAGCTAAACTGGAATGTTGGTGCAGATGTGACGTCAAAACAGCCAGCCGTCAAAATAAATAAAAGTGGTGGTGGGGGCAAAAAATGACAGTTTTAATTGCAGACAGTGACAAATACTGGACGAGACTGACGACAAACTTGTAGAAAATACTGACGAATACACGAAACTTGCTGAATATACTGACGAATACACGAAACTTGCAGACTAAATTGACGAAAACACTAACTTGTAGAAAATATACTGACAAATACACGATGATCACTTGGTGACGGGCTGGAACATAACTTAGGGTGCATTAAAAAACATGGCTGTTGTAGCTTAGAGAAAGGCGGCACCATGCAGTGGCTGCATTTGCCGGATGGCTGGTGCTGCAGCAGCTTTGAATGCTGCTAGTGATGGCGTGATGTGTAATACTGCTGCTGCGGGTAATCTATTCCAAATGCCAATTGCTCTTGGGAAGAATGAGAATTTGTATGCATTCACACAATTTTGTATAAGAATTCAGTTCTCTAAGTTCCCAATTTCGGCGACCGTTCAGTTCGGTAAGCCCCTGTTTTCAGACTGCCCAGCCACACACCCCTACCCTCTTCAAATTCGAAGCCTCTGTGGCATAAATGAGATTGGATCAAGACTATTCTTTTCTCAAGTCTGAAGGCTGACAGCAAAATTGTTAACTTTATTTGTTGGGAGTGGCTGTTTTTAATAATAATTCAACCAGCATGCTTATATAGCCTATAGATAGGCTTTTTAAGCCTGGCCCGAGCAATTTGCTTGAGTCTGGTGGTCCCTTCAGGACCCAAGCGTGTGTCTGTACGGACCGACCGTGTAAACAAACAAACAAACAAACAAACAAACCCCTCCAACCCCCACCCAGGCAGGCTGACAGTGACACACCCTGATAGGGATGTTCATATCATTGACTATAGAGGGCGATATAAAATATGTAGAAAACTCATGTTTACCCCTTTTAAATTCAGCGGAAAAGTACAAACTGCTGGGATGTATTCACTGATGTATAAATAACCCCACACAAGCAACTAGACATCATGAAAGTAAACCCTTAATTTACCTAAAATGGTTTTAAAATGTGCATGACTTAAACTACTTTTGGTTATAACTTTTTTATTATTCAGCCTGCAGACAAGGTTGAACCATCATTTTTTATTGTAAAGTACTTTGTTTCCATGTATTCCATTTTCAAAGAGATAATTTTATTTTCAAAATTTTATGAACATGCCTAACCCTGACAGGTAAAACTTAGTAAACATCAACAATCCCGAAACATTCAAGACAAACGTTGCTGATTTCATCAGACGCAACGAAGCACCAACGCAAGACTAAAAGCACAACATGCGCACACCATATCATCTCGTTTGGCTTCTATTAGGAGGCGTTGAGATTATCATTCAGATTCAGATTCAGAGAGACATCATGACATGGGTGCAGAATTTTGCACCGAAAGTTTTTATAACTTTTCCAAACAAACCTTCGATGGCGGAAGATCCTTCAACTTTTTCCTTTCTTTTCCCTTTTCTTCTGATTTCACAGCCTTAACCTCTTTCGTCATCGTATAGTGAGGTTTTAAACGTCTTAATAATGAAAAATATAATGAAAAACTGCCCGACTTTTTCGCCCGAATTGACCCGAAATGGATCGTCTTGTTTTGATGTTTGCTGCCCTCTGTTGAAATAATGTTGTTTGCTTATTTGCATTCGAAGCAAGTTTACAACCTCGATTTAATAATTGGCTTTACGCTGTTCGGGTCATATCTATTTTACAGTAGAAAGTTACTGTTGCACTCTACACGTGAGACTTGTTATAACATTGACGGTATGCAAACAAAATCGAAAGAAAACGTAAGCAAACAAGTGTGTCACGCATACCGCAAACTTCTTCTGGTTCTGGTTGTAGTGACTAGGCTTCTTGATGTGATTCTGATACTAAAAGTGATGGGCTGGCATTTCTAATACAGAAATATATCTGATCATGTTATTTTGTCTTTTGAAAGGGTATTGGTAGGTAGATTCATTTGCATAATTCATGCATTTTACTTTAGGCTATATCATGATCATGACATTGTCATTGCATGACTATACTCTATTTAATTTGGCTTCCTCCGGACTAGTCCTTTGGTACAGTCATCTATGATGACTGTACTTATTCGGGCAAATCTGTGTTACGGAAGCAGGCCTACATTTATTGATTTAGGCCTTACCTTAAAATCCTTCTTTTGTGTTACACTTGACATTTTTAGTTCCCAAAATTGTCCTTACTTGTTCCTGTGGTTGTTCCGTAGTGACTAGGCTTGTGATTCGTATTCGTGATAGTGGTGAATGATGAAATTATCGGCGAAAATGTCGCCGCGAAATTGCAGTCTAGACTCCAAAATCTGATGTTGTGGATGACCTTATGGACCTTGAATATATCATCAATATTATCGATTTTATTGAAATATTAATTTTACCGTGCGGTTGCTGACGATCGAGTTTGTGAGTTTGATACATTTTGTATCAGACAATTTTAACGAGCGCATCGAGCAATTATCGATGTCACACAACGTCACCAGTACGTCACATATCGTACTGCATGCTGGGACAAAATGGCAAATCGCAATTTGTTCGTAAATTATTTTAGGGTTTCGTTTTAAAATACATTTTTTTCTCTCTTTTTCACGCCAGTGAGTGGATTCAATTCACCATCACGATAGCTGAGTTATTACAGAACAAGATGACACAGTAAATGTAAGTCAAATATCAGTATTTAGTCTAAATTTGGACATTTAGTAAAGGCCCTAGATTGATTTACATTGACGTACACGTAGCGTAGCGGTTCCGATGCACTATATAGGGTTTCAAATGACCGTCGATAACGACGGCCATGAAAAGACTACCTCCGGACAGTGACGTAAAAGTCGTAACTACAGCCTAGTACAGTTGCAGCTTTTATGCACGCCTATGTATGTTTCGTCCCCGGTTTCGTCTTTCATCGCTCGTGTGTATACTCGCGTTATATATGCTGCAAGTAGTAGAAATATATGCAGTTACGACAAGTTACGTCACTGTCTCATGATGGCCAAATAGACTATGATAGTATTAATAATACTAGTATCATACAAGTATCATTAGTATGGGACAAAAAAATTCAAAGTTGTTTTGCTATAATCAAAACAAAAATTTGTCGATCACATCCACATCCTACACGATTCCCCAGTGTCCCATGAGACTGACAGTGCGTATCGTGCGTAACCGCGTCATTCGAGATATAGGGCTTTTTAGGGGCGCATTAAACCGGAAGATGTGACGTACTTGTATATTTAACAAATTTAAGTAATTGACCAATCGCGGCCCTAATCAACAAGACCCCACGCAGCATTGTGACTGTTTCGGAACGCACAGCATGCAAGGACGCGCTCAATCTTTGTATTGATCGCGAGCGCTCGGATCAAGACCTGTGATCGACAAATGTTTGTTTTGATTATATAGGCCCTATTGCAAATTATGAAAAGGGCTTTGAAATAGATTTCCATTGGACCATTGGGCTTTCCAATGACACCAAGATGACCCTCCTGTGACAAAAAAATAAAATAAAGTTATAATAGGCCTATGTGATCTTTTTCAAATTTGTACACATATTTCTTTTCTCTCTATAATGAAGTTTGAGTTTCAGGAAAGACTTTCCTGGAATAATAAATCTATCTTGACTATATTTTCTATGAAAATACCATCCCGTTTAATTCTATAACATGTAACAATGAGGAACAAGAGGTTTAAGCCAAATCTTGCGGTTGGATACCTTGACCCCTTGACTGATTATTCATTAAAGGATTTCTTTTAAGCTATGACAAGAAGATGACGTTTTAATGTTACATAATAAGTGTTTTTTATCCATAATTTGCATATAAGTAATGTTGAGCACATAGTACCGGTCTATCACTGTTTCAAACGGCAACTTATTCCATGCATCGGTTCTTGAGATATCTTGAAAAAAGTAACTGTGCATCAAATTGTTTGCAAATATTCTCCGCCCTGATCAGCTATTTTTCATGCAGTGTCCAGAGAGTATTGATTTTAAGCATGTGCCATTACGTAATCCCACAAACGATATTGTTCATTCATGCATAGCGAGGAAAGATAAAGACCCATATTTCAAATTACGCTAATTCTAGTTGGCATACGTCGCGCATGAGTGGAGAAAAACCATGGTTGCAGGTATTTATTGAACGCCCCTCGTAAAGTAAGATGAGTCCTGGTTTGGCAGAGAGGTACACAAGGTTATATCTACATTAGGATTCACTGAAGCACCCTGAACAGAGATGCGAACACTTAGTGAACAGCATGACAGGTGCTACCTTCCAACTGTTTACTGTCATTTGACAACGGTCTAGGGTCGGTGACACAGAAGACATCCATCAATAGCGCCCCCACAGATAAAGGCTGATTACTTTGGAGAGAATTCCAGAGGAAAGCTACCAAAAAGCTGAACAAGTATAGTATATGGATGGATCTAAAGTACCATTCTGATCAAATCCTCTGACACGCATTTATTTGATGTTCTAATTATAATTTTGTGTTGAATTGTTTGTTTCATTGTTTTATCAAGGTCTTCATGGTGATCAATGCAGATAATATGGCTGCAATAACCAAACACTCCGCTTCTACATTGAAATGTTCATCACCATAAACAGACATTTTTCGCTACCCGCTCATAGCCTATAGGAAAAACTTTAATTGGAAGATCACGATTGAATCGATTCGAGTCCCTCTGTTCAACAAAATCTGATCTTGCATAACATGCAGCATGACGTTGCTCGGCAACCACACCACTGCTGTATTGTCTCGTGTCCTGGTGCTGCTCGTCATTCTTTTTGGGAAGTGTGCCAGCCGTGACCCTATTGCCAAGCATGCCATTCAGCTCCACAAAGGGAAAGTTGAAGAAAAGGGACTCGGGACAAAGGGTTTAGAGTTCTGGGGACCGAAACAGTGCAAAAACCTCAACACGCTGGTGGGCACCAAACAGCGAGTCATGCAAGTGAGTATTTAGTTCGTTATGTGATTATTGCAATCAATTGTTTTATAATAAGAACATTTATTTATTGTTTTATAATTAAGAAAATTTCTTAAAAAATAGTTAACCCATAAAAGCCAAATAAACTAAATTTGATCTTACTGTTCCAGACAGTTTTGTTGTTCGATCCGATGTCTCTATCAATAGTGTATGACCGTTGATCCAGAGTTGCCAAAAGGTGTTGACATTACGGTGACGTCATGGGATATATTTGATGACATATTCTGGATCAATTGATCGTTAAGTTGGTAGGTCCCTCGTCGCCATTCATAAGGTGCTATTTCATGTCATTGTTGGCTTTTCTTTTGTTTTTTACTGCTACACTTTTACTATAATGATAACATGGTCATCGTCTATACAACTAAACATTAAGAGGATACTTATTTTGGTTATCTCAAAAATGGTATATCAGATATCATTTAGTTGTTGAATTTGTTAGATTTTGACCGTCACTAACATTGGGCTAGCTACAAACCCATTCAGTAAATCAGTAGGAAATTCTACCATTGCAGCCATGACCTTACGAGTGAGTGGAAATATTATCTATGTGGCTGAGCTCACCAGTTGCTAAAAGCCTTTTAAATGATTATCATCACAATATTTTTATTTCAAAGAAATGAGCCAAATGTAGTTTGAAATGCTACAGAATGATGGCGAAAGCAGAGGTTATCAAACCTACCTGCTTTTACCAACTTTATTATACAGCTTTACTAGAATTGTTTTTCTTTAATCCCATAGAAATTGGATAAAGCCATTTTGAACATGAAACATAACATGAAGATGGAGGAAGCTGAGAGGCTATTTCAGGTTCACACTTTTGAAATATTCCAGAGAGAGATCAACGACAGCGAATCTGCTATATTTATGTCAATGAACGGATTGAAACGTGCTCTACAGGTATGTTGATATAGCTGCAATTGGGGCAGGGGAATACCCGGGGGGGTGTACTCAGATTTGGTTTGGTCGGGGGTGTGCCGCTTGAGATTCAAAACCCCTACCGATTTCTAAGGGTGATTTTGGAAAAATCGGTACCCATTTTTAGGGGTTTTGCTTCATTTTAGACCAAATTATCTGGAAAAAATACCCATTTTTGCAAATTTTCGTGAAAAATAGACCCATGTCTAAGGATTTTTCAGTTGAAAAGCCTACCCATGGCTAAGGATGTCTCATGAAAAAACGACCCACTGGAGCGACACGTCCCCGTATGCCTTACATACGTGAGTACCCTCCCCCCGGGGGGAATAAGGGAGGGGAGGAGAAGGTGGAAGATGGCTGAAGCTGTTAGTGGCTGTATGCTCATGAAATATTCCAGAGAGATATCAACAACCGTTTAGTCTGCTGTATATATGCTAATGAATAAATTGAAACAAACACTACAGGAACAGACTTTAACAGGCACTGCAGGTATAGGTTGACAGCCTGAGGAAGCAAGGGGAGGGGAGTGAAGGAAAAAAATATGAGAAGCTGTTTCAGATTTACACTTCTGAAATATTCCAGAGTGAGAACAACAATATTGAATCTGCTATTTTCATGTGACATGATTATAGCAGATTCAATATCGTTGTTTCATAATCATGTCTATGGACGGATTGAAACAAGCGCTACGGGTACATTGATAGCCCTGGGAGGAGGAATAGGTAAGAAGAGAAAGGGCTTGGAGCAGGGTATGGAGGAAGTTGTTAGAGGCTATTTCAGGTGCACACCTTTGAAACGTTTTAATAAAGAGATACTATATATATACAGTTAAGCCCGCAATTATTCATACCCCTTGACAAATATGAGTTTTTTGCGTTTTTCTCATATCTATACCAGCTGGAGTGGTGGAACTTTCGCTTTACACTAATTGTCTTTAGTGTAAAGAGAAAGTTCCACCACTCATATTTTTCAAGGGGTATGATTAATTGTGGGCTTAACTGTTCATGTTCACCTTTTAATGCAATTATCAATCTTGAAACACAGGGCAACTACAAAGACATCATCAACATGAAAGATAGCAGTCACATGCGTCTGGAGGCGTTGCGCGAAGCCACGATACGCGAGGAGGAAGAGTACAACGACCTTTTGGCGGCGGAGAAACATGAGATCGCGTACAAGGAGCACCTGAGGCACGTCAACAACATGACGTCGTCCAATCGTAGCAAGGCGGAGATGATACTGGACGAGATTCTGGAGGACGTAGCCCAGGCGGCGGACATGTTGGAAAACCACATCGTGGAACATGTGTTTGATTTGTCCAGACAGGTCAGTGTTTCTAGATAGTTTATATGGTGAAATGTTACACCTTTATTGCCTATGATGATAGACTGAATCCTTACCATGTTCGCTATTTACAAACAGCTGCTCAATGTGAAGACTGAATAAAATACTATATCATACATGTCATGTCATGTGGGAGAAAAATACTTGTTAGGCCTCGGCGTTTTCATCAATCACACAGGGTGTGTCGACCCTGACACCCTTTTGATGATAGAAATCACCGGGAAGATAGGTGAGGTTACCTGGTAGAATAACAGGTATCATATCCTAATGTTCGAAGAGAATGCGCTGGTTTGGAAAGTGTTCCTACTCTCCCCCTGATCAATGTTGAATCCCACAATTTTTCCACCATCAGCACATGGCCTTGCAACATTGATCGGTGGGGAAGAGGAGGGGTATGAGGACGGGGATACTTCAGGCTACCATAAACAAGATTCTATTTTAACGTGACTCAAATAACATGCGTGTTCTGGTACAAACAACATGGCAATAGGGTCAGTGTTCGTACACATTTTTTCTATGATTGAAGCCTAATGTGATGAGTCAGCAATAACTTTCAATTTATTAATTTTAAGGAACGGTTGAAATTGACAACAATTTGCTGCGCATTTTTCCCCATGAAAATCGATCACTGTATGAACATGTATATGTATACCAACAAACAAAATGGCGGGTCATTTTCCTGAGGTTTTTATAAAGACTGTACGATGGTCCATTTTCCTGCAGTTTTCTGATTTTTTTTTGTTGCTCTTTTGCAGTAACAATGTATGACTCCTTATTCATAGATAATGATTTGATTAATATTGAAAAAAGCTATGAACAAATTGTACTTAATAAAAATTTGCTTAGTGTGCTGCAACTTAAAAATCCCTCATGCAGTTATGCACAGGAATAAGGCATGCCAAAAGTGTGAACTCTTTCCCATTAGCCCCTTTGAAGACAAGGGAGGGCTTAGTAGAAAGGTGTGTGTGTTGGTTTGGTTAAATTCCTGGAAATACAAAGAATGTGCATTTGAGTGTGCAGAATCTAGGCTAATGACCTGTTGATTCATACAATCAGTGTTGCCCACCTTTTGGCAAAGCCACATAATTGGGCTACTTTTGACCCTGGCCTTGTCGCCATAAAGACGAGTGCCCCAACAGCCCTACAAAAAGTTCAATATATTTTCTATGGGCTAAATGAAAATTGGGCTACTTTTGACCCTGGCGCTGCGGTGTCCATAAAGACGAGTGATGCGGCCGGCCTGCATAGAGCTCAATGTGTTTTCTATGGGCTGAATAAAAATTGGGCTACTTTTTGTTGTGGGCCAGGATCTATAGTTTGATCAGTTTCAAATTGGCAAAAAATATTTGGTTGTTATCACTTCGCATGAGTATACATGAGTGATGATGGCAACACGCAGACACTGTTTTTGCCGCACGCACACGCTATGTACATGATTCACAGTGTGCTTGTTGCCTTCATCCACGCCGCATCCTTCTGTATTCTTATTCGCTGCTGTAAGGAAGCTTCGCAAATTTGGAACTGATCAAACTATAAATGACACTTGCACCATGGTTTGGGAGACATTTCAGTTTGCATATAATCCATATGCCTGGCTGCCTGATAGTGCACAGTTAACAATGCAAAGCTATCTTAAAGCAATATTTTGTGATATTTTCTACATTTTACAAATATTTTTTCTCGCTGGTAATGAAATTTGACTATCAGAAAAGATATTCCTGGACTCATTAATCGATCTTGACTGTATTTTACGTAGACAAATCTCATAACTTTACTGAAAGGACATTCCATGGAAAAGATCGCTTAACCCTACCCCCCCCCCCCCCCCTCCCCCTGAATGCTAAAATGCTAATCCTAAGTCCCTCTCCAAGCGCTTGCGCCGCCGGTGTTCGATGACGTAGTCAACCGAGCCTATATATATAGTGAGCGCAGTATACTGTGGGAATGTGTAGCTGAGGCCCATGGCTTATTGGGTGGGACGCGGGGCTTGAAAACGGAGGGTCCCCGGATCGAATCCCGGCAGGTTTTCGCCGAGAATTATTTAGTTGGTGTTCTTCCTCAAAATTGTGATCCTGGTCAAAAACCAAACCGGGGTTAAGGTTACTATGTCTTTAAATCCAAAATGCTGATTTGCAATTATATATGTTGAAAGTAGATTCTAATTGCCCATTAAAAACACATGTTGATAAATGGTAATTGGTATACTTCCATACTATTTGTAACTGGACACTTTTAAGTGCTTTATAGCACACATTGATATTAACATTTCTGCATAAATTGCATTTATAAAATAATGCAATTTTCAATGCGAATCTTAGAAAAATAAATTGTGTTTGCTTCTTGATCCACACCAACCTTACAAGGAGTATACATACATGTATGCCTAAAGGCCATGAAAAGAAGAAGAAAAAAACCTATGGGCAAAGACCTCGGGGTTGGTTGGGTCGGTCCTTCAAACCTTCTTCTCTCTCGCTCTCCCCCCCCCCCCCCTCTCTCTCTTTTCCTCCCCCCCCCCCCTCCCCTCCTCTCTCTCTTTTCCTTTCAAAAAGACTGAGTAAAGAGAGCCCCTTATTCACAATTCATCACTACTATAAGCCTACTATAAGTTCTTCTTAAGTTATGCATTTTGTGTGAAGCATTGGTAACCCAGTATGTAATTGAGGAAATAATTAAAGTTAACCTCGCCAGGCTATTAATTATCAACAGCTGCTAATGTCAGGGGGAGGCACTTTCATACAAAGTTGGATATTGTGCTTGGGTTTGGACTTTTAGAATAGATCCACCGTACAGACCAACCGCTAAAACAAACAAACAAGTATTAGAACAGAATTTCCTTCTGTTTATCTCCCACAGTTTTGTACTCTCGCTCAGCAAGTATTTCCAGATTTTATGCTCATAAACATTCCCTTCTCCCTGATTTTGTGCTGTTATTTACACACTATTACCCTAAAGCAATGTACAAGCACACATCACCGTTCCATGGAAACTACTTTAGATATTCTCTTTTTTCTTGACCATGATAATATCCACATTAGAATAAATGTTCCCACCCCCTAACCTTCTGATTGCAACACTTAAACTGGCTGCTGTGCTTTCTGCCCTGCCATCCTTTTAATAAACAATAATTCTATATTTAAATTTTAAAAGCATCTGTAAATTTTCACACCATGAAAAACCATCATTTTTAATTCCTTTTGAATGGATATAATTAACAGAACCGTCGGTCATATGTGATACAGCAAGATATACATGTAGTTGAAAACGGACAGAAAAAATCAAAGAAATTAATAATAATAATAATAATAATAATAATAAAACGGTGCTTTTAAAGCGCCTCCCACCGAAGTCTCAAAGCGCTTAACAGATAACATAACAACACTGAAATTACATTACAATATATAAGAATAATACAATGTGGATGAACATGCAAAAACAGTATAAACAGGGTAATCAATCATCAAAAGCAGTTGTGAATAAGTGTGTCTTAAGAGATGATTTGAAATGGCAAGCGTTTTACAGTTCTTGATGTGAAGCGGAAGTTGATTCCAAAGTTCAGCTGAAGCATAACGAAATGAACGATGACCATAGGTTAAAGTTGACACGGAGGCAATGATAAGTCGTTGTTTTGAAGCTGATCGTAAATTTCGAGATGGTTCGTATTCCTGTATGAGTTCTTGAAGATAAACCGGTGCCAAATTATGGATGCATTTCGTCGCTGTTCTGACATACCGGCACATCACGAAAAACAGCGTTTTGAGAAAATCGTGTTTGACATTTTTTAAAGACTTGTTAGAGAGCATTTACATCAAATGTCCCTATCATTGTCAAAGAACACTAATAGATATACTTATGTTTGTTATGAGCATGTTACAACAACAAATTGCAATTATTAATTAGGAGTAATTATGTCATAAAGTCATGTGCCGGTATGTCAGAACAGTGGTACAGTGATATGCCAGTATATCAGAACTGCAGT
Organism: Ophiura sarsii; assembly: GCA_035610835.1. Lineage (NCBI taxonomy): Eukaryota > Metazoa > Echinodermata > Ophiuroidea > Amphilepidida > Ophiuridae > Ophiura > Ophiura sarsii. The sequence goes on along the minus strand of CM069454.1, from coordinate 36,623,904 downwards.
TACACGGTGGTCTATGGCAGAATATTGTGATGTGCCGTTATGTCAGAATACAAAATGAGGTTTTCATGCCGGTATTATGTTCAAACCCTGGCATATCACACTAATTAGTGCGGTATCTCATTAATTAATTACCTTTTTGTCTCAATTTTTGGGAGAATAAAGAGTTTCATTTGTAGATCATAAAATGCATCTTAACTCACTTTGCCCAAAATGGCACATGTGCCGGTATGTCAGAACAGCGACGATTTGTATGTTAAAACAATGATTTTGTACATAATACGGTAGGATACCGGCAACCAATGAAGCTTCTGAAGTACTGGTGTAATGTGATGAATACTAATGTGATCATAATAAGGAGTGCGTGTAACAAGCCTCGCAGCAGAGTTTTGTATTCTCTGTAATTTTGCAATGTGTGAGTTCGGAAGACCATAAAGGAGGCTGGTACATTGATCAAGGCGACTCATGATAAAAGCATGAATAAGTATTTCCGAATATGAATATATAATACAAATTTTAGGAGTCTCTTTCACTTGTAAGATCTGAATGCCTTAATCAATTTGGATAAATGTGTTACCACTTTAAAGCTTGAATAAAGCTGTATAAGCGCACAAATCATCAACTCAAAATTTTACAGGGGTAAAAATTGACAGATATGTGGGCAATTAAAGGTACAAATTTGATTAAATCAATGTCTAAAGTATGACTGTTTAAGATTTGTTCTACGCAAAATATAGTAGTACATCCAAACGCATTTATGTCAGACAATATAACACAGGTATGGTCTAAAACCAATACCTCTAAATAAAAGTGTCTGTTCCTGGAATAATGACATAAATTCAACCTTAACACAGATTACTGCAGACGACAGTTCCACAATTTCACAAATGTATCTAAAATATAGAAACTATTGAATTGCATTACCATATTTGGAATCACCTGGAGAAATGCATTAAAATAAGTACAAACCTGTCTTGTATTTTGAGAACTGGCCTATAGCCTATAGCCAATTTTTTTTGAAGAATTGGGGCTTTGGAACGCAAAATTTCGTGATTTTTTTGAATTTTCAATAAAATTGGGGTCTTAAGAACTGATGCAGGCTTAAAAGGGGGGTCATAAGAGCTAGCAGCCGAGTGTGAAAAAGGGGTCTTCAGCGCGGCACATACCTATATCCTTTTCCAATGTCAATTCCACCCCCCCCCCACCCCCCCCCCCCCCCTCCCCACCCCCGGAATTAGTGCCAGGTGGAGGGGATTTTTATTGACTGTGAGTGCAGAGCGCAAATTACTAGTCCCGGACAAGCCTGCCCAGCACCGCCCACTGAAGCTAACAACCCTGTAAACGCTGTTACTGCTAGATATGCAGGTACTGCTAATGGAGTAGATATGTCCCAAGATTTCATAAACTATGTATTATACAGCATTGGTGTTGTAATATATTCATTTTTTTATCTCCAGGCCAAAGGAGCCCAAATTGAGGCTGTGGTGCGACTAAATCAAGATGTCCAACGTCCCAAAGCGGATGGCAGCACCGGCGAACAGCAGCAAGGTCTAAGTCATTTAGTAGATGCTAGCAATAACCAATATGTATTAACCAAATCTAAAGATGGCACTGTGTCCCTAGAAGATCATCAATTTCTTAAGGTGGGTCAAATGCATCGGTATGCCTTTAATAATTTCATCACATTTTGAAAGCAAACATACATTTTCTCATGAGAACGCCTATCAGAAACTCACAATTGTCCAAATTGGTCGTCTATGAAGATGTAGTTACAATAAGTTTTCATACAAAGACCTCTTGCAATCAGTTTGTCCCACAGATGCAAATAAACAACGACATGTTCATCAGGTCAAAGGTCACCTACCAAGGATAAAAGTCAACTGAGGTCAAGTTATAAAGTATGCTCTAAATTTAAAATTGAGCTCAGGCCAACCTTAAGACTATCCAATAGATGAGAACGTACATTTGTAGCACTTCTTATGTTTGAATTATTCGCCTGTTTTCTTTCTCTTTTTACTACATAGGATATCATCTTACTCATTATGTTATCCTTTCTGTGTGGTTGGATGTCTAGTACATTAGGATTGCCTACAATGTTTGGTTACATAATGGCAGGGGTCATCTTGGGGTCATCAGGGTTCAACTTGATCATGGTAAGCGGTATTGCAAATTAATTGGAGCAATTGATGAAATGATGCACTTTGGAACAACAAACGTTGTTTTTAACTTGTTGCTAAACCTGAGGTATTAAGTCATTTTAGGTTACAGACACATGTTAGTGTAGACCTAAGAATAGGGGAAGGGATTGGCAAATTGACTTTTAATGGAATTGTCAACGCCAATGAAATAAACCTTGGAGGGAATCGGGGGACGGATGCCTGAAAATATGGAATTTTTAAATTTGTAAATATTCATGGTAATCTCTGTGAAGAATATACTGTAAAACCAGAAATGTTTACGAGTTTAAAATGTCACCAACAGCAATACAGGCCTAATTCAGGGCATGAACATTTCGCAAATGTAAACTTTAGAGTTACATTGTGTAAATTTGCAATGCACTACTACAAGGTATGTGAGTTAGTTGCTCCTCGCAAAATTAGCGAAATTTCAATGCACGCAAACATTTCTTGTTTTACAGTATTAACCTGAAAAGTCCTTAATAAAGGTACACAGGGTAAATGCTGGGAACAAATTTCACAACAAGACAAAAATAGACATGGTTTCTTCGCGATAAAATCACAACATGACGAAAACCCTCCAAATTTGGCATAGGTTATTGGACCCAAAATACAACTTTATTATCGAAAAATTCATTGTTATACGCTTGTCTGTGAATCTGCACTCAGGTTAATGCCCTCATTCAATACAGAATTATCGACTAGATCAAATCTGTCCTCTTCAAAACATAATACTTCTCTGCTAATGATGGGTTTTTTTCTCTCTACAGGCTGTGGTCCAAGTCGAAACTCTTAGTGAATTTGGTGCATTTTTTATACTATTCTGTGTCGGTTTAGAATTCTCACCAGACAAGATCAAAAAGGTAAGTGTTTAGTTTAGTTTAGTTTTATTTGGCATATCAAAACACAGATACAATACATCAGATCAAATATACAAATCTTAAAAAGTTACAACAATTAACACAACATGTTAACAAAAGAAAACATATAATGCCAAGGATAGCCCAAGAAAGCTCTAAAAAGGACTTATTTCCATTGAGGTCACAGCACATTATAAAGTGACAATATTTCACTAAAATCTTTTGGCAAAGTATCTTCTGATTACCTATTCTGATTTGTTTAAATCTAATTCAACTGCATATTGGTTCAGGTGGAGGGTTGGTTAGCAAATACCCCTCATTCACAATCCAGAATTGTGCTTTTTGGAAATACACTTCTTCTTTTTTAAACGGTTTACTTACTCTTGTAAACTGTTTTAAAACATGAATGAAGGGATTTAATAGTATAATATTCCCATTCACATCTTATTTAGCAACTATTATACATCTTTTGAAAGTGTTTTGGTAAAAAAATCCAAAACAAATCTGACCTACCGCCCCTAACCTTTGGAAGGAATCTATGGACAATTAAACAAGGAATCTATCGACAAATAAACAATATAAGGGCGCGTTCTCACTGCGAATGTGGACTCATACCTATTGTGCGATAAAATAAAAACCACGCCTGCATGACATTTGGCCGCGTGAAATTGCATTTTGAAGCGCGCAATTGACGGCGGCGCAGTGTGACGCAGCGCGATGTGCTTGTTATTGTGGAGCAAGTGGTACGAGTCCACATACGATAATGTAAACGCGTTCTCACTAGCGATTTTGATACCACGTCCTAGGTGCAAGACTACCTCTTTGAGTAGGATTCGACCCTACATCGTGGATGTAGGGTTGAACCCCCTTTGCGCGTTCCCACTAGGCTTGGAAGTAGACTCGATGTGGCATTGAGTCCATGTCCTGGTATCAAACAGCCACAGTGGGAACGCATGTGATACTTCTGTAAGGCTATAGGTAATCTTTGAATGTTATACTACTACACCGTAAGTCAAAACTACCGATCCGTTTATGATTGAGCATTAGTGTGATAATTTATTGCGTACCGCGTGATCCACACACTGCTGTAAGGTAGGTGCTCTTAGAATGTTATACTACTACACCGTAAGTCAAAACTACCGATCCGTTTATGATTGAGCATCAGTGTTATAGTTTATTGCGTACCGCGTGATCCACACACTGCTGTAAGGTAGGTGCTCTTAGAATGTTATACTACTACACCGTAAGTCAAAACTACCGATCCGTTTATGATTGAGCATCAGTGTTATAGTTTATTGCGTACCGCGTGATCCACACACTGCTGTAAGGTAGGTGCTCTTAGAATGTTATACTACTACACCGTAAGTCAAAACTACCGATCCGTTTATGATTGAGCATTAGTGTGATAATTTATTGCGTACCGCGTGATCCACACACTGCTGTAAGGTAGGTGCTCTTAGAATGTTATACTACTACACCGTAAGTCAAAACTACCGATCCGTTTATGATTGAGCATCAGTGTTATAGTTTATTGCGTACCGCGTGATCCACACACTGCTGTCAGGTAGGTGTTCTTAGAATGTTATACTACTACACCGTAAGTCAAAACTACCGATCCGTTTATGATTGAGCATCAGTGTTATAGTTTATTGCGTACCGCGTGATCCACACACTGCTGTAAGGTAGGTGCTCTTAGAATGTTATACTACTACACCGTAAGTCAAAACTACCGATCCGTTTATGATTGAGCATCAGTGTTATAGTTTATTGCGTACCGCGTGATCCACACACTGCTGTAAGGTAGGTGCTCTTAGAATGTTATACTACTACACCGTAAGTCAAAACTACCGATCCGTTTATGATTGAGCATCAGTGTTATAGTTTATTGCGTACCGCGTGATCCACACACTGCTGTAAGGTAGGTGCTCTTAGAATGTTATACTACTACACCGTAAGTTAAAACTACCGATCCGTTTATGATTGAGCATCAGTGTTATAGTTTATTGCGTACCGCGTGATCCACACACTGCTGTAAGGTAGGTGCTCTTAGAATGTTATACTACTACACCGTAAGTCAAAACTACCGATCCGTTTATGATTGAGCATAAGTGTTATAGTTTATTGCGTACCGCGTGATCCACACACTGCTCTAAGGTAGGTGCTCTTAGAATGTTATACTACTACACCGTAAGTCAAAACTACCGATCCGTTTATGATTGAGCATCAGTGTTATAGTTTATTGCGTACCGCGTGATCCACACACTGCTGTAAGGTAGGTGCTCTTAGAATGTTATACTACTACACCGTAAGTCAAAACTACCGATCCGTTTATGATTGAGCATAAGTGTTATAGTTTATTGCGTACCGCGTGATCCACACACTGCTCTAAGGTAGGTGCTCTTAGAATGTTATACTACTACACTGTAAGTCAAAACTACCGATCCGTTTATGATTGAGCATCAGTGTTATAGTTTATTGCGTACCGCGTGATCCACACACTGCTCTAAGGTAGGTGCTCTTAGAATGTTATACTACTACACCGTAAGTCAAAACTACCGATCCGTTTATGATTGAGCATCAGTGTTATAGTTTATTGCGTACCGCGTGATCCACACACTGCTTGGATGAGCATGCAGTTTCCCTCAAGCTCTGTCCACACGCACCAAACCACTGCGTAATACAAAATATTAAAGGTGAATGTTCCAATCACTTTATTTTGGCTACAAATCTTTTTTTTCACATGATATTTTGATATCAGAAGAATCCCCATATTTTTCTCATTATGTCTGTAAAATTTTAGGGGGCCAGAAATGTTCCATTTAGAAATTAAAGGCTAAAATGTAGTGAATTACTGCCAAAGGTGGTTAACCACCAGCCAGTGTGTGTAACACTCAATGGGCAACATTCTAGTGACCTTGCGCTTCTACAATTAGAACCATTGGAGTTATGCAACTTAAACTTTGGAGTGTGACAATTTTAAGGATGACCTTTCATGTAAAATAGAAAACATCAAGTTGAAAAATCGGGCCAGCAATCAGAACATCTACTTTTAAAGGAAATGTGGCTTTACTTTCCTTTCAATTATTTCTGTATTATTGTTGATAAATTTATTAGTTATATTGTATTCCGTCTGTTACATCCCAGGTTTGGAGGGTAGCGGTATTCGGTAGTTTTGCCATGACGATAACCATGATAGTATTTGGCGTCATCTTTGGTTCATTCCTGCATATCATACCCAGGCAGAGTGCATTTGTAGCGGCTTGTTTATCACTGTCCAGTACACCATTGGTTGTCAAATTCCTGGGATCCGGTAATCAGAAGAAGGAAAAAGATGACGGTAAGGCCAAGGGAAATGTTTTTGTCTCACATACCCCACTCACACAAGAATGGGGAGTTACTTTTGCCGCAACTCTATATGATTTTTCTTTCTGTTGTTTGGGGAGTGGGGGTGAATGAAAGGAGTGGGGGGGAAGTAGGCCAAAACCAAATAAAAAAAGAATTTCTGCATTTAGCATAGATTTTTTTTCTTTAACATATTTTTTTTAAATCTCATATAGCATAGCTAGTTTCACAAATGTATGTGAGACAGACCTTTTTTGGGGGCCTAAGGGATTGTCAAATCAAATTCTTTTACAGCCACAAAAGTTTAAGCCATTTCATTTGTTTTTAAAGACATTATCAATTGTGATGTGAGACAACATAACAGGGGAGTAGATGAGCTTTAGCAGCATTCCAGACCCTGCATGCATGGTATGGTACAGACTGATAGTTTCGATTAACTACACTAGCTTTTGAAGCGCTTCTGACTGCAGTTCACTTGTATCGTTATGTGCCAGGCAGACACACGGGGCACTTGATTGAAATGTTCATGGTTATTCGGGGGGTAGGGGGAGGGCAGGTAGCGTTAGTCAGTGTTTTTTAAGGGTGGGGGATGCCGCCAAGTCAGAAACTTGAGAGTGGGGGGTGAAGTGGCTCCCAAAACTGGTGTAAATACAACAGCAGTACACCACTATCAGGGAATTTTTTTCAACAACAAAAAATAATGCAACAAATTTGAAAAAAGTCACACAAAAAAAGTGTTACAACAAATTTTCATAAAGGGAAAATGGATCGGTCGGGCCCGTACAGCAGGGGGGGGGGGGGTGGGGGGGGGGGGGGGCATTGCAGGGGGGTCACGTTGCCTAAAGGACAATAAAAATAATAAATTATACAGATAAATTGATGTATAGTTTAGAATACAGAAGGATGCGGGCGCACATGACCAGCAAAAAGCACACTGTGCATCATGAGTGATGTGTGCATAGTGCCAAAACCATGTACATTTAATATGCCAAAACCATGTGCGTGTGGCCATACTCACACACATAACGCTTGGATTACTTTTGCACATGGAGAGATAAAAACAAATATCTCTCTCGCCAGTTTGGAACTGATTAAACTGTAAGAGAAATATTTGCATCTCATGCTAATAAGCTTCTGTTTCATTGAGCACCCAATCAGACCGGGGCATGAAGTCCTGCTACAAAAGATTGAATCTGAGTAATTGTTATTTAATTAAATATTTGTGAGCATATGTCAGCTGCCTAAAGTTCTAATTAAGATAAGAATGCACAAATGGATGAAGAGACATGTTTCTGGAGATTCACAAAACAGCAGCTGATATAACAACATTACAGCATTCTCAATCTTTTGTTAGGTATACACCTTATGAGTCCTAAAAAATGTTGTTTACAAAAAACAAAACACAATTCTGGTGAAAAACACTACACCATTTGTGAAGCGAAAGATTACAGCACTATCAAACTGTTGAAAGGACACTTGATAATCAATTAACCCTAACCCAACTGAACCTCACTAAATCTCACTGCCAGAAACTATCTCCACGCACGTGCTGCTGCATTGTCTCGATGACGTCACCTACCGCAGGCATATGGGGGCAGGAATTTTTAGCCCGCATGTGCGCTGGCAGCTTAGCTCAGTTGGTAGAGGGACAGACTGGGGTGCAGATGGTCCCGCGATCGAATCTCGGGGGGTGCTGGGTGATTTTTCGGGTAAAAAAATAGTACTTTTTCCCCCTCCCCCGATACGCACAAAAACATAGCTTTACTGGTTAGGGTTAAAGAAATATTTTCCGTAAACATTACAGGTGAAATGGACTACAGCTCAACCCTACTAGGCATCCTAGTGATGCAGGATGTTCAACTAGGGCTTATAGTGGCCATCCTGCCAGCGTTAGCCGGGGCGACGTCAGACGATGAGGTGATAAAAGTAGATGATGGAAACGATGATGATAGCTCCTTTGTGTTTGAGATGGCCAATACTTTGAAAATGGTTTTTGAAACAGTAATGGGTAAGTCTGTAAGGATGCGCATTTGTTTGAAAGCGTCTGGTACGCACTTCCGGGTTTACTATGCACGTTTGCATGTACGCACAGGCAAACCTGTGTAGGGGTGCACGTACGCACGCATTGTTGGACTTATGTCCAGTGCATTATGATGCTGACTATAGATATTTAGAGTGTTTATACTTGGACCATGCTTTGGAATAATTCTAAAGAGGTGTACGGCCTGCTTTTTCAAGCATACTCAGCCAAAGAACGATTGATCACGAGGCAGTGACGTAACTGGGTCATTCATTAATTGATAGTTCTCCCATCTTCAGACGAGACTTATCGAGAAGCCCAAAAAATTAGAGGCAGTCAAACGTCCATTGTTAACTAGATGGGTGGCAAAGATAGCCTATTGTCAACAACAGCTCAATCAACCAATCAGAACACAGCTCGGTCAGCCAATCGGCGCGCAGCTCAGCCAATCAGGCCGCAGTGTAGTTTTTGTCCCCCAAACAATCTTAAACGTTGACTTTAAAGTCAAATTTACTTAAAATTAACTTAAAATTGGTCTGAAATGTCTAAATTCAGAACATTTTAAGCTAATTTCAGGCAATTTTTACAATAAAAGCCCACATTTTATTTTTTCCCAAACATTTTTTGTTGCCCTCCCCCACAGATTTATTTGTTTCCCCCCCCCCCCCCCAACAAAAATCTGATGAGGACAGAGCCACTTCTGATGAAAGCACTAAAGTTAGGTATACTCCATTTGTTTTATCTGCAACATTTAACGAGGTGTACTTTACCCCAGGAGTGATTTTGGTGACCACATCATAAACCTCGGGCAATGAGCAATTACCAATTGTCATCACATAGCCCATGCATAGCCTAAATGATAAAGGCACATGGAAATGAAATAAAGTAGACTTGTTCCAAATCTTTATATGGCTTTGTGATTGAAAGTGGTCAACATCAAATCCTATCACATGTTTTAAATGTTTACTTTAACATGTTTTATCCTAGTAGCCTTCACACAAACTGTTTCAATTGGACCGTCACATTGTCAATCAAGCATGCCCTCAATCAAAATGTAGGACCTAAATGTGATCAGTTGCGTCAAAAAGAACATGTTGTCGGCAAACACAGTTTTGTGATAGAGGCCAATATATTTGGTGAAATTTAAAGAAATTAAAAGAATATGCTTCTTCATATCATATCTTTGTGATTACAAAGTCCGATTACCTTCAACATGGTGTCATTTCAAAGCTTAAAATGTGCTCTGTCTAGTCATACCAATAATTCAGATTTGACTCGGGCCTCCAACATGTCCATTTTGATGTGACGGGTCACAAATGTAGTTTGTTAACGCTTTGCCTTATCCTTTTATTGCCACCATCAAGTTTGATGGAGTCGACACAGAGAGTTATGAGGTAAAAGTAGCTTAAAGCAGAAGACCTGATCCGTATGACGCAAGAGACGGAAGGATTGATACCATAGACCCAGCCCCGATAATCCGGAGAAAAAAAAACTTGTGAAAAAGATACTGACTGCTGATTCGCTGCTGCGCTTGCTCAGGGTCAAATAAAAACAACTCAACTTCCGGTGGCAAATTAGTCTTCTTTAGCAGTCACTGCAGAAACTTGACTACCACTGTCCCAAAGGGGCAGTTACTTATTATACACCCACTAGTGGTTAATGCCATAAAGTTTTGTAGATAGACGGGCTGGACTATATGTATTTGTTTAAACCTTTGTTTAAGAAAAAGCAATTCACCATTAAATCTGTCAAGACAGGGTGGATCTTTACATTCGAATGCAGTCATTATTTTTACTAACTTTTTCCATATCATATTTCTTCACCAGCTATCGGTTGTGTTGCCATTCTATGTATTCTGTTCAGCAAGTACTGTATGCCTGCTATATTTCATCGTCTACGCAATGATGGGAATAGAGAGGTTTTAACTATTGGTGCTATTGCATTTGCTTTCAATATGCTGCTGGTGAGTATTGTAAGGCATACATAATCATACAGGGATAGAAACCAACCGCGCGAATCCGTTAGGATTCTCGCGGAAGGAATTGCGAGAATCCATGGATTCTCGCCAATTTTGAGAATCCATGGATTATTGCGAAATTAATGAAAATAATAGCAAGAATAAGGCTATAAGCTTACAACTTCTTCTTTTTTTTTGAGCGAATCCACCTGGATACACGCTGTAGTGATTTTACGCGAATCTTCAAGCGAATCGATTCGCGCCAAAATTCTACCCCTGTCATACAAAGTTTGTGTGGCAGCGTATAGACTGATATTTGAAACACTTCTGTATGTCTATTATAAGTCCATTAGTGGTTCAGCCCCATATAGATATCTTCAATTCAAGGTTTAATAAACATATCATAATCGCAGCAAAATGCTGAATTACAACAATATTTACAATATGTAATATATAGAAAAATAGAAACAATATATTCATAGAAATAACTTAGTGTATTTCCAGCTACATTCAGTCTAGACAAGGTCTACGATCTGTTGTGCCAGCCAGCCATAAACACATTGGATTCAATTTTTAAACTTTGCGGCGATCGAAAATCCCGATGTCGATAAAGTCGTAGTTACAATGCACTTGCGCAAATTTGAGCACCGATAACCATGACGTCATCAACTTTTGATTGCCGCAAATTTAAAAATTGCATGTTGAGAGACATATATAATTATGCAATTTGGGCTCGATAATTATTTTTCTAACAAATACTGCTCAATGTTGCGCTTGCAGGACCCCTCCTTTATAACTATTTTTATTTTTATTTTTCTCTTAATATTTTTAGATGACAGACATGCTAGGTATTTCCATGGAGTTGGGATGCTTCTTAGCCGGCGTCATTATCAGCTCCATGGGTCATTCCATTGTGGAGGAGGTGAGGATACTTATGGAACCAGTGAGGGACTTTTTTGCCTGCTTGTTCTTTGCATCCATAGGTAAGTAGTATTCTTTTATGTTGGGTCAGTTACCCCTTGAAATAGTCTATTGAGGTGTGAATTTATAGTCAGTCAGGTAACATCAAATCTTTACTTTCAAACATCTTTTTTAATATACGTATTTGATGAAGGGTCACCAAATTAATGTGCTTAGCAAAACTTTCTGCGGGTATGTGTGATGATTAATCTGAATGTGGGTAGTTGTCAAATAAAATAGAAGGTATATGTGTGATAGTTTGTAATTCAACCAATTTCCATAGGCCAAGGGAAGACAGTTTGGGTTTAGAGAAGGCCACAGACTTACAGCTGATCTCCTCAACATTTTGTCACAGAAATGGAACAACTCCCTAGACCAAAGTGACGAGGTTTGTGTCATTGCCCTTGACATAAAAGGAGCTTTCGACAAAGTATGGCATAATGGACTCTGCTCAAAACTGATGTCAAAGGGTGTTACCAGAAGACTGCTTTCATGGATACACAACTACTTATCCGATAGATCTATCAATGTCGTCATGTCGGGACAAGCATCCAACACTGCACCCATAAATGCTTCTGTTCCACAAGGATCTATCCTTGGTCCACTACTGTTTTCTGTCTTCATTGATGACCTTGTGGATGTCTGTGACAACGAGCTCTACCTGTACGCTGACAATTCAACACTTTTCGCACCCATTAAGTCTTCAACCAGCTCCAATGCAGTAGCTGCTAGCCTTAACAGTGATCTAAGCAATATGAAAGCGTGGGCTGATAAATGGAAAGTGACCTTTGAGCCTACCAAGTGCAAGACCAAGGTAATCTCTAGGAAGAGAACCCCATCCCAACTTGAACTCTACTTTGGTGACTGCAAGTTACCATCTGCAGACAAACTGGAAATCCTGGGTGTTACCATTGATAGCAAGCTGACTTGGTCCAAACACATCTCGGCTGTCTCAACCAGGGCTGGCCAGAAGCTCGGCGCTCTTCGCAAGGTTGCAAATAAATTGACGGCATTGGGCAGATCTACTGTGTACAAATCACAAGTCCGTAGTGTAATGGAGTATGCTTCACTAGGCTGGTCTAGCGCTTCACCTACTATCCTAAGCCAGCTTGACAACATCCAAAGGAAGGCACTCAAGATCATTGGAGCTCATAATGCTACCGGTCTATCGCATCTCAGCATCACAAGCCTACTTCACCGGCGACAGGTAGCAGCAGCCACAGTCTTGTACAAAATGCATACCAACCACTGCCCACAAGATTTAGCAGCACTGCTCCCCACACCATATGTTCATCGTCGTGCTACGCGTGCAAGTGTTGCAATGCCAGATCATGCCCTTTCACTGCCGCCTGCCAGAACTTGCTGCTTAGACAGAAGTTTCATCCATACAGCTGTTCCACTGTGGAACAGTCTTCCAGTCAATGTCTGTTGGGCTATTGTTCACATTTGCTCTTTATATACAAAAAAAAAAAAGTCATCCCTTTTGGTTAGGTTCAATCCAGTGCCAACATGTTCAGTAGGCCAATAGCAACCTACTCTTACAGCTACTGCCAGAGCCTCATGCTTTTTTCAGTTGAAAAAATGGAGAATAGTCGCTTGCAGTTTTCATATGAATTGGGAAAAAGTATGAGGGATGTTTAATCGAAAGAGTGTCTATACAAGTATATTACAATGTATTTCTAATAAGTGACCAATTTTGCATTTAAATTTGAAATGAAAAGAATAGAGAAGAGAAAAGGCTAATCAAGTGATTTTCACCAAAAAGTCGTCTTCACTGAGAATTATGAGGTGTGCTCATCGTGAAAGCTTAGGTCAGGCCACAAATATAAAAACCTGTTCTACGGGCCAGACTAACCCATTTTTTTAGAAATAAGTGTAAAAAATTTTCACGTGCAAATGAATACAGACCCCAACATTTATTTGTCTTGCTTTACAAAAACGCAAAATATTTATACTGTTTTTTGGATTTTTCCGGTCATTTTGCCCGTATAGCAGGTTGGTTTGTTTTTGTGGCCTAAAGACTCCAAGAATTACTTAAATTATTTCCCATCTTTCTTTCACAGGTTTACATGTATTCCCAACTTTTGTAGCATATGAGCTGACCGTTCTTCTCAGCTTGACATTCATAGTAGTTGTAATTAAGGTAAGAATCTCTATCAATTCTGTTACACACAAAAATATCATGAAATGGCAATATTTTAAATCAACTAAATACAATAATTATGTACTTGATGAATGTTGCCACATTTCATGTTTCTGGTAGACACCAGCGTTCGTGATAACCGGTGTCGCATCGCGAAATGCTCCACACTTTTGAAGTATTGCTATTCAATTGCACAAATGTGTAGCTAAAAGTGCGATGCAAGAAGTGCGATTCCCTCATACTTGATATTTGATCACGTTCCATCAAAGCCAAACCTAAAAAGATTGAGTTTCATCTTCAAATAACTAAAAAAAGTATGATAAATCCTCAAGTATCGGCATTTAATATTTTGTTTTTGTCAGAGTTAAAAACCGTATTGCTTTACACGCACGTGCTCAGAAGTCTTACTGTCGGTTTAAAATTTCTGCACACATCGGAACAAAGTTATAATCATGACGTCACTTTTGATGCTATAGTTTTGTTCCCATGCCGCCGAGTGTTACGAAAAGGCGAATCAAAAAGTGCCAACAAAAATGACTTGGAATAAAACTAGTGGTGCACCACGGACACAAGGAAATTCCTTGAAGGAATCATATAACAAAATGGCGCTTAGTAAGAAGATGATGTAACAATTATGAAATCCATCGTGACTCGTGAGCGAAATACTGCCTGTATTTCCGTGTGTTTTATTAACCAAAAGATGTTAGTTCAAATTGTAAAATCTAGATTGTGTACACGTTACGTATACTGTATTTTGCTTACGGGACACAGGTCATACAAGTACGTGCGTTACATGGTTGAACTGTGTTACGTGCGCATGCCAGATTATGTAGAACGTGCAAAGTTGATGAAAAATTAATTTTATTACTAGAAAAAAAATGCTATACAAAATTTGTGAATTGCTACACAAAACTAATAGTGCATCACACTTTTTGCTACACAAAAAAAATGCTGGAAATTGAACGCTGGTAGACACACCTCATTAGCAAATCCCCTTAGCCCTATGAGCACTACCTGTCTATCTGACAGTGTTTCTGATTGGTTAATTACAAGATATACTCATTTGAATAACCAATTGAAATACAGCTTTCACTCTGATCTTTATCACAATTCAATTATTCTGGCAATGTTTCTGATTGGTGCAACAAATTATGTAACCATCTTTCTGACTGAACCAATATGTCGAATTGACACCATGATTTTGAAGTAATTACGAATTGTATCGCTCACTTCTGAGATCTTTACGATTTATGATCAAAAATGCAAAACTGCTTTCAAAGTAAAAAATGTAAGATAGAGGGTGGTGTCACTTGAAAAAGATCACATTATATGACTTTAATGTCCACGTCCACATTTGACCCTCTCTATTTTTTACATTCACCAGTTTGTTACAGCTATATTTGTACTAGGCATTCTCCTACCACTCAGTAGTCAGCATATTAAATGGGTTGTGGCATCGGGTCTGGCACAGGTCAGCGAGTTCTCATTCGTACTGGGAAGCAGAGCAAGGAGACTAGGTCTCGTATCGAGAGAGGTGAGTGGGCTATTTCTTGTGTGGCTCTGACTGTCTATCACTTAATATGATTATATACTGTAAAACAACTTATTAATTTCGCTAGCAATTTAATTTTGCTAATTTCGCTAGGAGATCCAATTCGCCAAATTAAATTGCTGCCAATTATAATAGTTATACCGGGTGGTTCAAAAAAAAGTTGACCCAAGTTCAAGGTAACTTTTCAACTACATTTTATAGTTTTAAAGAATTTGTGTTTACTTACTCTTGATCAGCAGTAAGTTTTAAAATTATGAACAAATGGTAAATTTAGCTTGGTTGGTTCTTCAGATATGGTTCATTATAGAGAGCATGCACAAAACTGCCTTGATACTTAGTGTGGGCGGGCTTTTCAATTCTGAATCTAGAGCATGCTGTTTTGTTGAAAACAAAAACTAAATGCACTCCCGTGGACAAGTCAGTTTTGTGCAAGCTTCCTGTAATGAACCATATCTGAAGAACTAAACAAGCTAACGCGCCATTTATTCAGGATAATTTCAAAACTTACTGCTGATAAAGACCAAGTAAATACAAATTCTCTGAAACTATTAATGTGGTTGAAAAATTATTTTGAACTTGGGTCAACTTTTTTTTGAACCACCCGGTATATAGGAAGACGATACAAATTAGTGAAATTTAATTGCTGCAAAAAGTTTACTAAATGCTAATTCGCTAAATTAAGTTGCCATGAAATTAAACTGTTTTACAGTATATCTGAGCATCCAATTAGAATCAAGCTCTGAGTTCTGTTAACACTTGGTTGCGGCATCAGGCTCAGGTCAATGAGCTCTCATTTATACATGGGAAGCAGAGCTAGAAAAACAGTGCAGGGCTTTATAGTTGGTAAACACTTTATCTTAATCTTAATGGTACTGTTTTGTTTTGATGCATTGATAAAATCAAAGATATTTTACTTGACCTTTTGAACCATAACCTTTGTTAGCCCAAAAACTCACACCACAAAGTTTTCAGTAAGAAATGAACAATTTGTTTTTTGTATTTAGAGCCATATCTTTCGGTCTTGTTGGCTTATTTAAGCAAAAAGGATAGCTTAGTTAAATCTATTTGGGTTCCCAACTCATTGCATGTTATTATGGGCACCAATTCTATGCCCATGTTTGCCAGTGGTCTGAAGGCCCAGCAGCCCCACATGGGGACAAAGTTAAATGCAACATTATTACTAGATGGTTGGTATAGGCTGATCTAAAAGCGATAGTAGCTGCAGTAATGGTTGTGGGGATGCAGGAGAGGAGCATGATTTGATAGTCTTCATTATCGCAGGTGTGAGCATGGAGTTGTGCCCATATTAATATAAAAACTTAAAGGAAGGGTCCCGCAAGCACAACATTGAGCATTATTTGTTAGAAAAATAATTATCGAGCCGAAGTAACGTAATTATATAGAACAAACACCATACTAGTCACAAAAATGAATAAAAACTACCATCACTCAACATGCACTTTTTAAAATTTTACTAGTCACAAAAATGAATAAAAACTACCATCACTCAACATGCACTTTTTAAAATTTGCGGCGATCGAAAGCCCCGGTGTCGATGACGTCATGGGTATCGGTGCTCAAATTTGCGCATGTGCATTGTATAACTATGACATCATCGACACTGGGACTTTCGATCGCAGCGAATTTTAAAAAGTGCATGTTGAGAGATTGCGGTTTTTATTTGTGTGGTGTTTTGTTCCATATAATTACAAAAGTTGGGCTCGATAGTTATATTTCTAACTTAAAAATGCACACTTAATTACAAAAGTTGGGCTCGATAGTTATATTTCTAACTTAAAAATGCACACTTTTATGCTTGCGGGACACCTCCTTTAAAATGTGCGTCTATTTAGTTTTCATAACAATCCATTAAAAATATATATATCTTTGACTTATTTATTTGCTTTTTTTCCCTAGGTTTATTTACTATTTCTTAGTATCACCACATTGAGCCTAATGATGGCCCCATTTGTGTGGAAAATAACGATCCGTTACAGTGACAATTGGCAATGGTTATCTGAGCAATGGAGTATCTTACCTATACCGCCTAGTAATAATGATGCTTTTAATTTTGCCTGCATTGCCTTGGGATATGTTTGTGGTTGCCTTCATATGGTTGCTTCATCTTTCCCTCCATCTTTCCCTCCATCTTTGGGGTATTTTCTTTGCTTTCACCATTCAGGCTTCCTACCTCCAACCAACTTTCTCATTCTCTCCCTCCCCGCTTTCTAAGTTGCCACCTACAACAGTGCTCTCTTTCCTTCTTGCATTCCCTGTGACAATGTATTTGTTCTCAACCTCTAGGCTCCTTCTGTCTCTTCCTCCCTTCCCTGAAATGTATTCTGAATACTGTAAAAGTGGAAATGTTCGCACTACATTTATTTTCGCGCTTTTCGAGCTAAAATCAGCAAGCTCAAAAATGCACGAATATATTTATTCTGTATGTAAGGAAGCTCAAAATCGCAGAAATAAAAACAACCAAACTTGTTCAAAATGTGTAAAGTGCGAAATGATCTACTTTTACAGTAGTAATTACCATCCATCCAAACTCTTTACCTTTCTCCCCCCCCCCCCCCCCCCCTCGGACCCTCCCATCCTCTCATCCCTTGTTTCTGGTAACAGGTCAAACCAAGTTGAAACTTTGAAATATGTGCATTTGAGTCGAAATGATAACAAAATGTATCACTATTACAGCCTGATTGATGTACTAGATTGAGGATTTCTAGCGTTAACCTGGATATACTAGCAGTTTAATCAATTTGATCCTGCCATGTCCATACACCGGTGCTATTGCAACATCAATTCCATGTGCATGTGGCATAGATTGTGTTTAATTGTGGAGGTGGTTTTCTATGTTATTGCTTTAAAATCTTTGCATGATAATTTTGACATATCATATCACATGGGCATCACAAGTATATGACATTGGCACCCTTTACAAATCACATGTACAGGGTGTCCCAAAAGTCTATGCACGACTTTGAAGCTTTGTATTTCACAAAATATAAGTCGTATTGAAAATTTGAATACATATTTAGAAAGAAGAGATGTGGGAAATAATTTTGATACCAAACATTGGAGTAACATCTGTTTGTAATGCCACCCTAGGAGTAAAATATGTATTACTGCAAAAATGTAATTTGATACTTCGGAGGAATAAAGTTCATAAATCCATACCTATTGAGATTAACAAAAACACGGGTAGAGTTGGTTACACGGACAGTGATCCGTCAATTGTAATATTTAAAATTTTACATTACAGTGATATCATCATAATAACAAACTATATCACATATAATTTTCGTTTCTATAGTAAAATCTAATTTAAATGTTTTCCATGTATACAGAGTTGTGTGCTAATGCAAAAAAACACAGACCTAAACAATTGAATAACGTAACAGAAAAGTGAACACACACATCACACAACTGTCAAATATGTTAAAATTTAAACTTAGCGGATTATGTTAATGCTGCTTGAAGGCCTCATCGAAGGTTGTTTTACCCATTTAGAATATATTCCTGTGTTCAAAAATGTATCCACCAACTTCAGAATGGATTCTTCCTGGTGCGCGTTTCACTTTGAAATGTTTTCTGAACTTTTGTTGAGTAAGTTGAACTGAATGTGTTTCAGCGTAGAACCATACAATTTGTATTCGCTTATCTATTCTGTAACCCATCTTGAATGAAGACCGTTGCTGTGCAATGTTGTCTACTACGCCTATTTATGTTGTGAGTGACCGAGTTTGGTATTAAATAACATTAATGTTGCAAGGTAAGCAGGTAAACTGTGACTAATGCGCAACGTTGCTTTCATACCGTTAATTTATGCGCGCCTTTAGCAACAATGTGTTGTACTTGGTATGGATTGGTCCGGCACACGGCCAATGACTTTCAACCAGTTTTATAATGTTGTGGGTTCACCAATAGGGTTGTGTTTGGTATCAAATTAATTTCCCAAATCTCGTCTATCAAAATATGGTTAAATTTATACCATATTATTTATATTTCATGAGATATGACTCTTCAAAAACGTACATAGACTTTTGGGACACCCTGTATATGACATGGGCACCCTTTGCAAATCACATGTATATGACATGGGCACCCTTTGCAAATCACATGGTAGTATAGCGACAGGATAAAATGTAATCAGATCCGAATAGATGGACCACATATCCTGGTATTGTATTCATAAGAACAGTAAAGCGTAAAGGCTCGTTCATTCTCCCGTTATCAGCAGACATCGCCGGGAAAGTTCGAAAAATAGTTAACTTTTACCCACCGACGTTGACGGATACACATTAACGAGAGTATGAACTTGACCATAAGAATACCAAGTGCATTTATTATATGTGACCAAACATGAGTAAATGAGGCACGATGCGGCAGTAGCTAATTTGATACGAGAACAAAAATGTGGGACAAAGTCATAATAAGTCAAATTCATACAAGGTCTTACTTATGATCTTTGATACATCTTGTACCCAATCAAAGACTCAAATTCATGAAAAGAAAGAGTTAGACTACATTTTGAGATTTATAATTTTCATGTACTCCATTGATTTGTTGACAAAATCAACACTTAAAATATCCATAACTTTTTGTATGTAATGTTTTGAGATTAAGTATTTTTTAATAATCCGTAACTTATGTTAGGAATATGAAATAACATTGACTTTGGTACATGTCCCTTAACTTCTACATATCATGATATAAATAACTCAATATTCAAATGTCTATCATTATGCATCATTTACCCACGTTGGGTCACATATGGGCACCACATGCTTGTCACATAACCACCACATGTGTTTCACATAGTCACCACATGGATTGAATTAAGGTTCAGTGCATCTGCTGAATGCATCATATATACTTTAGTCTATTTGGCCATCACGAGACAATGACGTAACCACGTATTCTACTAATTGCAGCACATAATGCGGGAGCCTACTCGCGGCGCTGGCGTATACACACGAGCGTTGAAAGTCGGAAGATACACACGCGTGCGTAAAAGCTGCGTCTGTCAGGTTACGGCACTGTCTAGAGGAAGCCAAATAGAGTAAAGGCATGTTTTTACAATTTTGTTGCGCTTTATTCCAATTTGGACATGCTTTAATTTAGCATCAAGCATTATACTATGTATAGATGGGGAGCATTCAGCAGTGTCATGCTCGAGGCAAAAGTTCAGTTACTATACATAAACAGTGTACTTTATGAAATATCACCACTATTAACAGTGTTGTTTTCTCCCATCCATCTATTCCCCCGCAGGTATACCTGTTAATCCTAAGTGTGACGACCCTGAGTTTGCTGATTTCCCCCGTCCTTTGGCGTCTGTCAATGTGGAGGTGCAGACGATTGCAACACAGGGGACCTGTAATTGTCAGGTGACGACCAGAAAAGTAAGTTTATTGAACAAAAGGAATGTGTGGTGAGGTGAGGTGACAACAACAAAAAAAGTTCTACGGGCCCGACCAACCCAGGTTTTTTTTGTCTAATTTAAACAAAAAAGGAACAACATTTTTGACATTTCTTTTTTAATGTGTTTTGAAATGTTGAAAATTATTGATATTCACCAACATTTTCATACAAATTTTGAAAAACAAAAAACAAAAAACAAACAAAACGCCAGACCGACCGACCCTAAGACCGACCCTACCTAAGAGGTCTATTTGCCCGTAGAACAAATACACCTCAGGTGAAATGTTGGTTGGTCTGGCGCTTTGTTTGTTTGTGTGGGGTGGGGTTTTTTTTCTTCAAAATTTGAAAAGGGTGTGTGTTTTTTCATCTCCTTATTTAGGCAGCAGAAAAAAATTAAACAAAAAGAACACTGTATTGTATGGTTTGACTGACCATTATCCTGGATTTCTCTTTCTTTTTTAGGATATAAATCCCCAATAACAGAAAACAGGTCAAATAAAGATAACAAACTTATTCTATGACCTGACAGTGACAGACAGATAGCATGGATTTCTTCCTTTTTGTAGGACAAAAATCCCCAACAAAAACGTAACGAGAAACACCTTATTTTTAACCTGACCAACCACAGGCATGAGCATTTTCAGTTTTAAAACCTGAATTCAGGTTTTTTTGTGGTCCAAATTTCTGCAATTTCTTATAATTTTGGCCTTTTTAGCCTGATTTCACACACATTTTCAGTTTTTTCAGGTTTTGTTCATGTTTTTTCATTCTCATGACTGCAACCAACATCGTGAATTTTCTTTTATTTGAAGGACAACAAATCCTCAAAAACAGAAAATATGTAAGCATAAAAACATAAGTGATGATCACCTGACCAATGAATATCTTTCTATTGTAGGAAAAATATCCCCCAAAACCCCTATTTGCTTGTTTAACGTTTTAAAATTATGAACAAGAATGAATTTGACATAGCTCTCATATCCAATCTATCTCCTTTTAAGAACAGCGATCTGCCCATAAAACAAGGGTACTTTTCCCTATTGCTATAAGTTAGATTCAGACTAGGCATTGCTTGCCGTGCAGCAAGGTGAGGTATGTGCATAACAACTGGTTTACAATTTAGGATGCATTGTGGCCACAGGGTGAAAAAAACATTCTACGGGCCCGACCAACCCATTTTGTTGAAATTGTAATAAAAAAAATTAAACATGTTTTTTTTTGAAAATTTTGAAAATTGTTGAAAATTCACACAAAAATTCCAATTCCAATTCCAACAAAAGGCATGACCGACCTGTCCCATCCTGAGAGGTCCGTTTGCTCGTAGAACAAGGCGGTGTGTGTTGTGGTTTTTTGTTTTTGTTTTTTTGGGGGGGGGGGGCGTAATGAGCAAATTGAGGGGAATGGCAGGCATCACAGTAATAGAACTGTCTGTTTACATATTATGCCATATTTTGAGTTTCGCTCACACCACCATGCAATGACCATACATGTTGGTGCATTACTTTTTTATCTTTCAGGGTCACAAAAGTTGAAACCATCGACACACATTCCCGCAAGCTGCACCTATTTATTTCCACCAAAGAGTTATGAATATTCATGAACAATTAGCTTCACACTAAAGGATTTTGTACTACGCATGCATACTTAAGCACCAACTCAGCAGTGTGGATGTCTTGTAAACTTCAAAAGTAAGACCCGGACAGAGGTTAGCAATTTTATCATGCTAAAGATTAAGGTATTTTTTAAAGGCATAACAGACAAATTAAAATACAGTATGTTAAATGTATGATGTAATAGTAAAATTAATAGACCAAACAATTTCAAAATTTGTTGAATCTTTTTTTTATTGTATAGACTTAAATTTACTATGGGCAGACTTGAAGTCTTCAGGTCCCTTTTTCAAAGACTTCGTCGCTGTTCTCACATAACGACATATCACTTTACAGCGACGACTTGTACTACTCAGTCTCGGGTAAATGACTCCCAACTCTGCATGGCTCTTAGGACTTTGACCTTTTACATCAAATAACTATTTATTATATAATTTATATACAAATCAATATTCACATCTCAACAGCTTGGTAATTACGCTATTGTAATCATCTTAAGACAATATTTGTACAATATGACTTTACACAGGTATTGCAATTAACTTTTGTTGTAATGTTAAGGGGGGTGTTAACCCTTTTTATATAAAGTTTATCAAGCCCTGTAACTTTTGAACTAGTTATGTGATGAATATAAGCGTATACATGATTGGAAAGTAATGAGTCAGAGAATACATTTTTGGGTATCAAATTTTCACTAAAAATAACTTTTTTGGCTCACCATTTTTCGGACAACGTAACAAAATCAGTTTTGTTTAAAAAATGCCGACATTGCACCAAAATTATTTAAAGACACTCGCCATGTTAATTATTTTTTCATAAAAATGTTTAATTTTTAAAAAAATGTTTTCGTTTTTTTAAAAAAAACATTTTTAAAATCAGAATTTTTAGTGAAATTTGATACCAAAAATGGTTTCTCTGATTTGTTTCCTTTCCAAATTCAACTCACCTCACAATGATGTCCTCATATTGTACTCAAAATCGTATTCTATTGTGTGTGTGTGGGGGGTATGTGTGTTAACAAATTGATGTCAAAAAGGTGTCATCATGGATTTATTAGAGAATATCTTTTATATGATATTATCGAATGGGATATTATAATACTGTCTTGTCTGCTATAAAGGATGCACCATTTTATTCAGGGAATTGATGAATATCTTATTACCCCCCCCCCCCCCCCCCCCCCTAATAAAAAAATATCACCCTATTCATTGGGAGAAAAAAATCAACCTAGAGGAGACAACCAAGTGCATTAAACATGCCTTTTTTCTTAAATCTTTGCCAAATATCTTAGTGAAATCCAACCTGTACCCCAATAATAATCTGAGGTGGGGGGGGGGGGGGGGGGGGAGCACTCAACTTCTTTTTTGGTACGGGTGTGCCGCCTTGGGTCTCAAAAAGGGGTGCTTCGGAACTGAACTGAGAAAATTTTAATTTTCTCGAAAAAAGTAGGTCTTAAGAATTTGTTTTTCAAATTTGATTAGTAAGAACGCACAGTTGTCGTGATTTTTTAATTTTCAATAATATGGGGGTCTTAAGAGCTGATGCAGGCTCAAAAGGGGGGTCTTAAGAGCTAGCAAAAGAGGATGGAAAAGGGGGTCTTCAGGGCGGCACGTACCTATCTCCCCTTTTCAATGTCAGTGCCCCCACCCCTATTGAATAATACCCATACTCGATATGGAATGGTGCATCCCAAAAGTACAGCACTTGTCACAACTTTCTTTGGTTGAAAAGGGCTACTGCTATTTTCGGTGTTTGTTATTCATTCAAACTTAGAATTTTTAAAAATTTCTACAGGGAAAGTTGTGACAAATCAAATTAGGGCGGAGTAGATAAATAATGTGGTTCTATACAGTAATAATTTTTGATTGATATAGTAATAATTCTGTTCTAAACAGTAACAAGTTCTGTCTATATTTTTTACCACTTTTCATTTGAGCAATATACCACTCCAGATAATTGATTTTGGACTATAAACATTTTAGAAATATTACAGTGTGTTACTTCTCTTCACTGAAGGAGGGAGGATACTTATTTACTCATTACAGCATTATTATACAGGGTGACTGCCTATCAGTAGTGTACTCTTAACATTACATGAATTATATCTTCTGTATTAGATCAATTGGTACACTTAACTCTGTACCACAAACGGTCCACTGAGTGTTAGAATGGCCCCTAGTTTTCCCCATCCCTTTTTCACCATTCATGTAGCTACTTAACTGTATGGAACTATAGCTAAAAGTTGTAAACCTGTCATGTACCCTATCAAATTGATGTATGTCTAGATTCAGATATTGTCTTTTAAAGAAGCCATTGAAATTATGACCTAAATATTTTGACACACCCTATATGTGATGGAAATACCTTTACAGTGTTTATCTAGTCGCATGACTATATGATATAGCAATTAAAATCGCGCCTAAAAGTATTTACCCTTGTGTAAACATCCTACAAGTTGGAGTTTGAACTTGTGATTAAATGTTTACAATCTTATAAATGTAAACAATGTTGACACGCATTTATTAGTATCATAGCCCTATGGTCTACACAAGTTCTGTACTGTAACAGTAGAACAGCATGAGAGGACAGTGTCCAGGGGGGCCAAAGGGTGGGTAGTCTTTGCCTTCAACCCATTGTGCGCAATTCCTCAGCATAATGTAATCCGGGGGGGGGGGGCACTCAACTATTTTGGGGGTAGGGGTGTGCCACACAGGGTCTCAAAAAGGGGGGCTACAGAACTGAACTGATTGGATTTTATAACGAAAAATAGGGTCTTAAGAACTGATTTTTTCAAAAAAATAGGTCTTGAGAACTGG
This sequence comes from Ophiura sarsii, assembly GCA_035610835.1. Classification (NCBI taxonomy): domain Eukaryota; kingdom Metazoa; phylum Echinodermata; class Ophiuroidea; order Amphilepidida; family Ophiuridae; genus Ophiura; species Ophiura sarsii. The sequence continues at coordinate 36,599,046 of CM069454.1, read as the reverse complement.
CCTATGGTTCAATTTTGAGTAGCAAGAATGCAAATTTTCATATTTTTTTTTGGTTTTAGAACGCAGAATTTTGGAATAATTGGGGCTTTGGAACGCAAAATTTCGTGATTTTTGTATTTTCAATAAAATTGGGGTCTTAAGAACTGATGCAGGCTCAAAAGGGGGTCATAAGAGCTAGCAGCAGAGGGTGAAAAAGGGGCACATACCTATACCTTTTTCCAATGTCAGTGCCCCCCACCCCCCCCCCCCCCCCCCCCCCGGGCTTCAACCCATTGTGCGCAATATCTCAGCATAATGTAATACTGTGAAAGTGGACATTTTAGCACTTATATTTTCGCGCTTCTTTTATTTTCGTGCTTAAATCAGCTACCGCAAAAATGAATACCATAGCACACAAAGGTATTTCTTTTGCATATAGGTCTATGTGATGAAGCTACAAATCGTGAATTTAAAAACACACTAAACAGTTAAAAATTAGCAAAAAGCGTGAAACATTAATAGTGCCAAAATTACCACTTTTACAGTATCTCATAGTATTAAGTAAATATTAACAATTTATAAGGGCCTGCCTATAGGCATGATTCTAGCAGAATCTATGACGAGCGAAACTCAATTAAATTGATTATATAATATCATGTTAAAAATGGTGGTGGCATGTTAGTACAGCAGCCAAGGAACCTAAAAGGTGATTAGGGTTTGCTTAGAAATAATGTTTGTTTTCTAATATTTTTTTCCTATTGTATGTGTTTAGAAAATGTATTCCATTTTCTGGTGCTACAATAATTTAATTTGTAGCATACTGTAAAATAACTTAATTTCGCCAGGGATTTAATTTTAGTGCATTTCGCGAGGGATGTGGATTCGTGAAATTAAATACCCGCGAAACTGACAACTTTGCATTGAAAATAACAGTAATTATAAATTCGCGAAATGATAGTGTTTTACAGTATTCAACTATTCGTACTTACGGTCATCACAAATGTCATGCGTGTTTATGCTTCTTTACATGGCGAGATAAAATCAGATTGTATTTAATTCATTAGGCTATATTTAAAAAAAATCATTTGTCTCAAAGCTCCCGCACGCGTTAGTTAATTGATGCGCGTTAGAAGAAAAAAATTAATGAAAAAGAAAATATAATTTTTATTTTTAATATTTTTTTATTTTTTTATTTTTTTAAAAAATCCTAAAGTTTCACCGTTTTTTCAAAAAAAAGCCAAAGTTTCACAGATTTTTCAGATTTTTCATTGATCACATCATTTTAAATACAAAAGTTCACTTTTACAAGGATTACAATATTTTATATTTATGAGGAAAAAAAATTAAAAACTGTTAAAAAAATCGCATTCTGCATTAAGTTTTGAAAATCTGAAGAACTTTAAGACAAAATATTTTTTTAATATAGTCTTATATCATTGATTTTTGATATTTTGAAGGACATCGCATTTGAGTTTGGGCTTTGACTTACAAATCTGCAGAGTTAAGCTCATTTGAAAGGGTCCATGGTAACTACAAGATATGTGACCCAATATTGTTCACACATGTTTTATATGCGACACATGGTGCATCACAAAATGTAGTGGTTCATATCGTCGCTGTCTGACATACCGGCACATCACAACAGAAATAAGTAAAGAGATGTGCCGGTATTTGTCAGAACAGCGACGATATGATACAAACCAAAATTAATTTCAAAATGTGTGAATAGAAACCGTACCCAAACTCCCGGTGTGCTTTACTACATTTGAGGATTTTAACACTTTTTTGCTGACATAACATAAAGACATGTGTCAGGCACAACATATTGCAGGGGTATTAGGAGATATTAAACAAATCTTTTGTCTCAAAGCTCTTCAGTTTTTCAAAACCTAATGCGGAATGGGTTTTTTAAAAAAATTTAGATTTATTTTAATAAATATAAAATATTGAAATCCTTGTAAAAGTGACCTTTTGTATTTAAAATGATGTGATTAATGAAGAAAACAAATTAAATAAAAATCTTCTAACGCGCGTGGAAGCTTTGAGAAAAAGTTTTTTTAATATAGCCTTAATGATCAAAATATAGACTTTGTTATACCAAAATCTTAAATTTTGATGTAAAAAAGTGTTACAGTATTACAAAACCACATTATGATTATTTATTATAAGCAGTGTGTGATAGCTTAGGCACTATTCAACAAAATCTTGTTCTACGGGCAAACGGACCTCTCAGGTAGGGTCATTTGGTCAGGCTTTTTTTCTTCTTCAAAATATTCGTGAACATTTTGAAAAGAAAATCTCAAATTTTCACCATATTTTGCAAATCTTCAAACATTTTTAAAACGATTTAAAAAATACTGAACATTTGGGGGAGATGGGTCATCCGGCCCGGTCGGACAGGGTGATGTTTTTTTTCCCTCTGAGGTCCATTTTTATATGTAGACAAGTAGGCATATTTCAATCCCTAGCTTCAGATGGTAAATGTGACGTGATCAAGTGAAATGAGTCACATGTCGGCAGTTTTCAATTTTAATATTTGTCCATCATTTAAAAGCAGGTGTCAAATGCTACAGTTTGGTCCAAACCCCACTAAAATCAAATTTCTAGTTTTTTTAGTTACAAACAATTTACCAACTGAGAAAACAGAGTAAAACATAAGAATTTGTCAAATTCTTTTAACCTGCAATTAAAAATTAATATTCCCGACATCTGACTCGTTCTGCTTGATCGCATTACAATTTGTGATACCTTACTCATAGGAGAGTGTTACTGTTAAATGGACTAATTGTAAAACACTGCTTTAACCCTAACTCTATCATATACCACAAGACACGACTGGGCACGTTGGTACCACCCGGCGTGGAAGTTTTTGGATGAAAAAGTGGACCCAACCCATATAGTTTGCGCAATACACTGCGCAAACTAACCTTGACAGCCGTGGTGTAGTGTGGAATCCTTCACCTGTGGTGCGAGAGGTCCCTGGATAAAATCGTGTGGGGGGGGGGGGATATTTTGGTCGATTTTCCATGTTGAAGAAAAAATTCTGAAAAAAAAGTGGGGGGTAGAGTTAGGGTTAAAGTAAAAACAGTGCTGAGTAAAGAGTGAGATGAACAGCCATTCAACCAGTGCTTTTGAAACTTTTAAAAAGGTGGCACAAAAAACATCTGTTCTACAGGCAAATGGACCGCAAATGGTGGAGGGGGGGTTCCAAAACTTTTTTGAACTTTTTGGTGAATTTTTAACCATTTTTGAAATTTTCATACAAATGCAAAAAAAATCTAAAAAATTCCACAATGTTTCAAATTTTTTTCCAAACATTTTTTTAAAAATGTCAACAATTTTTTTTGAAATTTAAAAACAATAAGTCGGTCAGGGCACGTAGAACAGGGCTTTTTCTCTGTTGCCTTACCATGTGTAGTTTATTTTTCTAACCTGTATTTATTTCAAATCTCTAGAGAGTTACTTTATAATATTGGTGTGCAATTAACAAAAGTAAATAGTATGTAAATCTATCTGTTAGATATAACACTACACAAGCAGTCATATATGTAAAGCTTTTATATTAAATAAATGCTATAATGTATGAGTTTTCAATTACGTGTCTCATTATTGTGTCGTTTATTTCTGTGATTATTTAATATAGGAAGATAGCGAGGGCTTAAAACCAGACCCACCTATGTCCAAAAATGGCTTTTTGAGGAAAACAGTAAAAGTTTGATTATAGCTTAGCTATATGTAAAAAAAATTATGGACATAAACACACACATGACTTTGCTTGTGAACCCTCTTTTATTCAGTATTGGACATGGACACATTTTCCATAGAAACATTTTTCGATGTACAAACCTATTATTGGGATTAACAATTTTTTCCTTCAAAATGGACATGGGGGGGGGGGGGGGGGGTTAAAGCCCTCAATGAGGCCTACAGTGAAATAGACAATCCTAAGTTTGGGAGATGGCAGCACATCCACATATAGTACATAATCAAATGTGTTCAAGCAATGAAATGAAAAAGAAAGGAGGTGCCCCCGGAACCTTAAGCAATAAAAAAGAGGGGGAAGGAGAGGCATCACAAAACATGGATTCATGAAAGCCACACAAGATCTTATCTGATTGCTAAACATTTGACAATATTTCAGATAATATTAAAGGGACATTAAGTGGTGTTGAAAATTTTAAATGTTTAAAAATTTACTTCAGAATTCAAGATGAACATAAAATTGCCATTACTGTTGTTTCTACTAACAAAAACACAGCAAAACTTGATTAAAACAATATCATTGCTATTTATTGAAAAACGCCCTCTATGCAAATATGGTTCGCGTTATGTATCACGCGTATACTGCAGGGGGGATACTGCCGGACGTAAAATGCTCGTCGCGGCTGTACAAGTTTTTTTGAATTGACGTTTTCTTGTTCAAAGAGGGCTCATTTTTCTTAATCCTTATTAGGTGTAAGTTCATACATGTACTACAATTATAAAAAAATACTAATCCCAGTTTTTATCATAATTGAGGGCGCAGCCTCCAACACATCTCTTAGTGCCCCTTTAAGTAGACGTATATTACATAATTTACATCACTACCTATGAGATCATGTTTTACACATTCACTTTGTACCTTAGACATGTTAGAAATTAAACAGTTTTACACATTTGCTATCTACCTACGATAACAGTTTCACACATTTGCTATCTACCTAAGATAACAGTTTCACACATTTGCTATCTACCTAAGATCACAGTTTTACACATTTGCTATCTACCTACGATAACAGTTTCACACATTTGCCATCTACCTAAGATGACAGTTTCACACATTTGCTATCTACCTAAGATCACATTTTCACACATTTGCCATCTACCTACGATAACAGTTTCACACATTTGCCATCTACCTTTGATGACAGTTTCACACATTTGCTATCTACCTACGATAACAGTTTCACACATTTGCCATCTACCTAAGATGACATTTTCATACATTTGCTATCTACCTAAGATGACATTTTCACACATTTGCTATCTACCTAAGATAACAGTTTCAACCATTTGCCATCTACCTACGATAACAGTTTCACACATTTGCCATCTACCTAAGATGACAGTTTACACATTTGCTATCTACCTACGATAACAGTTTCACACATTTGCCATCTACCTACGATAACAGTTTCACACATTTGCCATCTACCTAAGATGACATTTTCACACATTTGCTATCTACCTAAGATGACAGTTTCACACATTTGCCATCTACCTACGATAACAGTTTCATAATTTGCTATCTACCTAAAATCACATTTTCACACATTTGCCATCTACCTACGATAACAGTTTCACACATTTGCCATCTACCTAAGATGACAGTTTCACACATTTGCTATCTACCTACGATAACAGTTTCGCACATTTGCTATCTACCTAAGATGACAGTTTCACACATTTGCTTTATACATAAGATAACAGTTTCACACATTTGCCATCTACCTACGATAACAGTTTCACACATTTGCCATCTACCTAAGATGACGGTTGACAAATTATTGATTACGGGTAGTGTTAGTGCCAATTCACCCGTCGATGGCCTGGTTGTTGGATAGTCGGCCGGTGGCATTGTTACGGTTAATCAATACGGCACACACGCTTTACCTGTCGTACTCTCCCCGTGTTGAAAAGAAAAATGTTAAAATGAAAATCAGACTTGCCCTAACGTTTGGGATAGTAACTTCCTCATTATTCAAACATTCTTAGCGTGTAATATCTCAAATTCAAGAAGAGATATTTCTCAACAACTTTATAATTAAATATGTTTATGTTGGAGTTATACTTTTATTTTAGAGTTATCAGTATGTTTATTAACTGGTCAGTTACTTATTGTGATGACTGTTCATAAGATAAGCACTAGTCTTATAATACACTAAGATGACAGTTTCACACATTTGCTATCTACCTACGATAACAGTTTCACACATTTGCTGTCTACCTAAGATAACAGTTTCACACATTTGCTATATATATACCTAAGACAACAGATTCACACATTTACTATCTACCTAAAATAACAGTTTCACACATTTGCTATCTTTCTAAAATAACGGTTTCACACATATTTAATTTCTACATGAAATGACATTTTCACACATTTGCTACATACATAAGATAAGCACTAGTCTTATAATACACTAAGATGACAGTTTCACACATTTGCCATCTACCTACGATAACAGTTTCACACATTTGCTATCTACCTACGATACCAGCTTCACACATTTGCCGTCTACCTACGATAACAGTTTCACATATTTGCTATCTACTTACGATAACAGTTTAACACATTTGCCATCTACCTACGATGACAGTTTCACACATTTGCCATCTACCTAAGATGACATTTTCATACATTTGCTATCTACCTAAGATGACATTTTCACACATTTGCTATCTACCTAAGATAACAGTTTCAACCATTTGCCATCTACCTACGATAACAGTTTCACACATTTGCCATCTACCTAAGATGACAGTTTTACACATTTGCTATCTACCTACGATAACAGTTTCACACATTTGCCATCTACCTACGATAACAGTTTCACACATTTGCCATCTACCTAAGATGACATTTTCACACATTTGCTATCTACCTAAGATGACAGTTTCACACATTTGCTATCTACCTACAATAACAGTTTCACACATTTGCCATCTACCTACGATAACAGTTTCACACATTTGCCATCTACCTAAGATGACATTTTCACACATTTGCTATCTACCTAAGATCACATTTTCACACATTTGCCATCTACCTACGATAACAGTTTCACACATTTGCCATCTACCTAAGATCACAGTTTTACACATTTGCTATCTACCTTCGATAACAGTTTCACACATTTGCTATCTACCTAAGATGACAGTTTCACACATTTGCCATCTACCTAAGATGACAGTTGACAAATTATTGATTACGGGTAGTGTTAGTGCCAATTCACCCGTCGATGGCCTGGTTGTTGGATAGTCGGCCGGTGGCATTGTTACGGTTAATCAATACGGCACACACGCTTTACCTGTCGTACTCTCCCCGTGTTGAAAAGAAAAATGTTAAAATGAAAATCAGACTTGCCCTAACGTTTGGGATAGTAACTTCCTCATTATTCAAACATTCTTAGCGTGTAATATCTCAAATTCAAGAAGAGATATTTCTCAACAACTTTATAATTAAATATGTTTATGTTGGAGTTATACTTTTATTTTAGAGTTATCAGTATGTTTATTAACTGGTCAGTTACTTGTTGTGATGACTGTTCATAAGATAAGCACTAGTCTTATAATACACTAAGATGACAGTTTCACACATTTGCTATCTACCTACGGTAACAGTTTCACACATTTGCCAACCTACGATAACAGTTTCACACATTTGCTATCACCTACGATAACAGTTTCACACATTTGCCATCTACCTACGATAACAGTTTCGCACATTTGTCATCTACCTAAGATAACAGTTTCACACATTTGCTATCTACCTAAAATCACATTTTCACACATTTGCCATCTACCTACGATAACAGTTTCACACATTTGCTATCTACCTAAAATCACATTTTCACACATTTGCCATCTACCTAAGATGACAGTTTCACACATTTGCCATCTACCTACGATAACAGTTTCACACATCGGCTATCTACCTACGATAACAGTTTCACACATTTGCTATCACCTAAAATCACATTTTCACACATTTGCCATCTACCTACGATAACAGTTTCACACATTTGCTATCTACCTAAAATCACATTTTCACACATTTGCCATCTACCTACGATAACAGTTTCACACATTTGCCATCTACCTAAGATGACAGTTTCACACATTTGCTATCTACCTACGATAACAGTTTCGCACATTTGCTATCTACCTAAGATGACAGTTTCACACATTTGCTTTATACATAAGATAACAGTTTCACACATTTGCCATCTACCTACGATAACAGTTTCACACATTTGCCATCTACCTACGATAACAGTTTCACACATTTGCCATCTACCTACGATAACATTTTCACACATTTGCTATCTACCTAAGATGACAGTTTCACACATTTGCTTTATACATAATATAAGCATGTATACTCTTAAGATACCAGTTTCACACATTAGCCATCTACCTACGATAACAGTTTCACACATTTGCCATCTACCTACGATAACAGTTTCACACATTTGCTATCTACCTAAGATGACAGTTTCACACATTTGCTTTATACATAAGATAACAGTTTCACACATTTGCTATATACCCAAGATTACAGTTTCACACATTTGCTCTATACATAATATAAGCATGTATACTCTTAAGATACCAGTTTGACACATTTGCCATCTACCTAAGATGACAGTTTGACACATTTGCCATCTACCTATGATAACAGTTTCACACATTTGCTATCTACTCACGATAACAGTTTAACACATTTGCTATCTACCTACGATAACAGTTTAACACATTTGCTATCTATACCTACGATAACAGTTTAACACATTTGCCATCTACCTAAGATGACAGTTTCACACATTTGCCATCTACCTAAGATGACAGTTTCACACATTTCCTATCTACCTAAGATACCAGTTTCACACATTTGCCATCTACCTAAGATAACAGTTTCACACATTTGCCATCTACCTACGATAACAGTTTCACACATTTGCTATCTACCTACGATAACAGTTTAACACATTTGCTATCTACCTACGATAACAGTTTCAGACATTTGCTATCTACCTAAGATGACAGTTTCACACATTTGCTTTATACATAAGATAACAGTTTCACACATTTGCCATCTACCTACGATAACAGTTTCACACATTTGCCATCTACCTACGATAACAGTTTCACACATTTGCCATCTACCTACGATAACATTTTCACACATTTGCTATCTACCTAAGATGACAGTTTCACACATTTGCTTTATACATAATATAAGCATGTATACTCTTAAGATACCAGTTTCACACATTAGCCATCTACCTACGATAACAGTTTCACACATTTGCCATCTACCTACGATAACAGTTTCACACATTTGCCATCTACCTAAGATGACAGTTTACACATTTGCTATCTACCTACGATAACAGTTTCACACATTTGCCATCTACCTACGATAACAGTTTCACACATTTGCCATCTACCTAAGATGACATTTTCACACATTTGCTATCTACCTAAGATGACAGTTTCACACATTTGCTATCTACCTACAATAACAGTTTCACACATTTGCCAACTACCTACGATAACAGTTTCACACATTTGCCATCTACCTAAGATGACATTTTCACACATTTGCTATCTACCTAAGATCACATTTTCACACATTTGCCATCTACCTACGATAACAGTTTCACACATTTGCCATCATCTACCTAAGATAACAGTTTCACACATTTCCTATCTACCTAAGATACCGGTTTCACACATTTGCCATCTACCTAAGATGACAGTTTCACACATTTGCCATCTACCTAAGATGACAGTTTTACACATTTGCTATCTACCTACGATAACAGTTTCACACATTTGCTTTATACATAAGATATCAGTTTCACACATTTGCTATCTACCTAAGATGACAGTTTTACACATTTGCTATCTACCTAAGATAACAGTTTCACACATTTGCTTTATACATAAGATAACAGTTTCACACATTTGCTATATACCTAAGATGACAGTTTCACACATTTGCTTTATACATAATAATTATAAGCATGTATACTCTTAAGATACCAGTTTCACACATTAGCCATCTACCTAAGATGACAGTTTCACACATTTGCTATCTACCTAAGATAACAGTTTCACACATTTGCCATCTACCTAAGATGACAGTTTCACACATTTGCTTTATACATAAGATATCAGTTTCACACATTTGCTATCTACCTAAGATGACAGTTTCACACATTTGATTTATACATAATATAAGCATGTATACTCTAAGATAACAGTTTCACACATTTGCCATCTACCTAAGATGACGGTTGCACACTGCTATATACATAAGATGAGCACTTATACACTTAAGATGACAGTTTCACACATTTGCTATCTACCTAAGATGACAGTTTCACATATTTATATGTCTCCTAAAACCTTTGAGTAACCGTCGCGTCCAGGTTTCTGAGCCATAGTAAGATAATTTCTACACATGCCCTGAAAAACTTGATTTTTTATGTTTTTAATTTTTTATAAAGTTTTGACTTTCAGATTTTGTCAAGTTTGTTGCATGCAACCCATGCCTGATGAGCTTTCCGGCACTTAAAGTCATTTATTGAATCTGGTTGTGACGATCCTAAATACTTGAAATCCTTAATGTTATCAAGTTCAGAGCAATTCACGGTTTGGACATTCGATGTTGTATTCACAAAGAGGGTCTTGGTCTTTCCGACATTAAGATGGAGCCCGACACAACTGGAGGCATTCTTTACACTCTGCAAACGTTATTCAGCTGAAGCAATGGATGATGCCAACAGTTACACATTACTATCTACATAAAATAAGCAGTTATACACATTAACTATCTAAGATGACAGTTTCACACATTTACCCTCTACCAGATATGACAGTTTCACACATTTACCCTCTACCTATTTAGATGACAATTTCACAGATTTACTATCTACCTATTAGATGACAGTTTCACAGATTTACTATCTACCTATTATTTTATTTTCATTTTTATTTATGCTTTCTTTATTGAGGGTAATATGCTTCAGTGACTTGCACATACATAAATACATGCAAATAACAAACGTTACAGTGTTTAAATACAATACAAATTATGATATTCTTCAATGATACTTTACAGTGGAGATAGAGGATTTGAATTGACCGAGTGACATATTTTCTAAATCAATACGAATAGATGGTGATAAATTGTTCCACAGATGGCAAGATCTGAAAAGAAGAGTGCGCATACCAGAATTTGAGTTGGTTTTAGGAATGATTAAAGTATTACTTGAATTATTCCTGGTAGTATGATTGTGATAGTTATGTACATATTAGTTGACAGTTTCACACATTTACTATCTACCAAGGATGACAGTTCCACACATCTATATTAAGATGACAGTTTCACCCCACACATTTGCTATCTACCTAATATAACTGTTACACATTTACTATCTTCCTAAGATAACAGTTTCACACATATTATGTTATAAATAATATAAGCACTTATACACTTAAGATGACAGTTTCACTCATTTGCTATCTACCTAAGATGACAGTTTCACATATTTACTCTCTACCTACGTAAGATAATCAGTTATACACATTTACTCTCTACCTAAAGCTGACAGTTTCACACATTTACTATCTACCCTAAGATGACAGTTTCACATATTTACTACATACCTAAGATGACAGCTTCACACATTTACTATCTACCTAAGATGACAGTTTCACACATTTACTATCTAAGATGACAGTTTCACACATTTGTTATCTACCTAAGATGACAGTTTCACACATTTATTCACCTAAGATCACAGTTTCACACATTTACTATCTATACATAAGATAAGCAGTTATACACATTTACTATCTAACTAAGACGACAGTTTCACACATTAACTATCTACCTATAAGATGACAGTTTCACACATTTACTATCTACCAAGGATGACAGTTTCACACATCTACTTAAGATGACAGTTTCACCCCACACATTTGCTATCTACCTAAGATAACTGTTACACATTTACTGTCTACATACGTAAGATAATCAGTTATACACATTTACTCTCTACCTAAAGCTGACAGTTTCACACATTTACTATCTACCTAAGATGACAGTTTCACACATTTACTCTCTACCTAAAGCTGACAGTTTCACACATTTACTATCTACCTAAGATGACAGTTTCACACATTTACTATTTACCTAAGATCACAGTTGCACACATGTACTATCTAAGATGACAGTTTCACACATTTGTTATCTACCTAAGATGACAGTTTGACACATTTATTATCAACCTAAGATCACAGTTTCATACACATTTACTATCTACATAAGATAAGCAGATACACATTTACCATTTACTATCTAACTAAGACGACAGTTTCACACATTTACTATCTACTATGATGACAGTTTCACGCATTTGCTATCTACAGATAACAGTGGCACACATTTGCTAGCTATCTACTAAGATGAGCAGTAATACACATTTACCATCTACCTAAGAGGACAGTTTCACACATTTGCCTGGTGACAGCTTCACATTGATATCTACCTAAGATGGCAGCTTCACATATTTGCTATCTACCTAAGATGACAGTTTCAAGCATTTGCTATACACATTTACCATCTACTTAAGATGACAGTTTCACGCATTTGCTATACACATTTACTATCTATACCTAAGATGACAGTTTCACACATTTGCTAGGTGACAGCTTCACATTGATATCTACCTAAAACTACAGCTTCACACATTTACCATCTACCTATGATCATGATGATCAGACAGTTGCACACATTTATTTCTTGAACTGAAAATGATGCTTCTTCAAATGTCACATTGTAAATCACCACAGCTTAATTTTCTTGCATTGCCACATTAAATACAGTTCAACAAACTGGGATTTTTTTCTACTATGAAATATACATTTCACAGTGCCGTCTTGTTTAAAAAAGGGGGAAAAAACGCATTTTGCATAACACTTTTTACTAAAAGAAACAAGAAATCACATTTCCCATAGCCTTTTTCAGGTTTCTTAATTCTGAGACAAACATGGTTTTTTCTGGCCTAATGTACAGTTTCTATTTTAGCATGTTTTACACATTTACTAGTTAATGTAACAGCACACCTATTTGCTATCTACCTAAGATAGCGGTTACACATATTTATACTATCTACCTAAGATAGCAGTTACACACATTCACTTTCTACCTAAGATAGCAGTCATACACACATTTATACTATACTAAGAGCACCCCCACTCATTTACTATCTACCTATAGGATGACAGTTACACACATCTGATATCCGTACGTTTAGGACCCGTTTCAAACATTTTACTATGTTTTTTTTACACAATTACTTTTTACCTAATGACAGTTTCACGTCACTGACATTTAGCACTAGCGGCTCTACTTATGTATTTCTTCCTTGTCCTCATACCCATGTTTAAGCCACTTATCTTTAAAAAATCAATAAAAATGCCAATCTAATTGCTTTTTTTGCACCAAAATGTGTCTAAATTCATGCTCTTCGATAATTAAACAACCATTGCCATCTCAAATATGTCAGTTTATTATGTTTTCACCGATTTTTAATATTTTTTAATACGTTTCGCTCGATATCTCAAAACTTTATATGAAACACGCGTAGCCTACTTGCGATACGGGAACAAACGCCAACTCAAAAAACCCGAAAATGACCATTATTTTGGCATAAATGCCTACACAATACTGCCCCACCACGACAGAAGGAAGTATGGGACAATTTGAATTTGTTGATATATGATGAAATAACTATTTTTGTGGATTTTTCATATTTTTTCAAACAATTAATTACATTTGTTTTATTATTAAACAAACGTTATTAATTATTTAAAAATATATGAAAAATCCAGAAAAATAGTTATTTCACCAAATATCAACAAATTCAAATTGTCCCATACTTCCTTCTGTCGTGGTGGGGCAGAATAATTATACAAGCGTGGCCCACGGGACGTTTTTTAGCAAAAAGACATTAAAGAACTGCTATTTTGACAGTTTTCCTTTCAAATTACGAAAAACCCGTTACAATGTTTAGTGTCTCTTCAACAGACTTTGCTTATCACTGAGCAATATCGCAATACGTCGTTATACGAACAGAATATAGATATGCTAAAGAGACTGAATTATGATCCGGTCACACAAAAATGGAGATTGATGCGGGGACGAGTGATGTTGTTGACAAACACAACTGGATTTAAACAATTCTACAACAGCTACATATCATGTATAACTGATTGTACGACAGAGAGGTTAACAATAACAGTACATAAGGTGAGTTGACACACGCACATGAGTCGTAACAATCAATTGATTTGTTGTGCTTTTCATAGGCTGTGTCTCCAGAAACTCCGAATTCGGAAGGTCTGCGTGTGTATTGCAGAATTGGTGAGAATTTACACCGAATTTACACACTTGATGCTTGATGTGGTAATTACTAGTATAGAGCTTAAACAGCTAAACTGGAATGTATCAGGGAGGGGTCAAGATGTTGTTGTGACGCCCCGTGTATGGTCTCCGCAGGGCGGAGCACCATGTTTTGTACGTCCCACAACTGCCAGTTGTGTTATTTACAGTCCCGGCCTGACCCCCATCCGGGACAAAGTGTACGTCGCTGCGCGCCATACGGTCCCGGACCCCTTAGCCAGGACAAAGTGTACAGCGGCCCGGCCCCCCATAGCTGGGACAAAGTGTAAACCCCAGCCACATGTACTGTCCACTCCATGACCATGTGTATACATTTTATGTACCTTAGCGTACATCCCCACTATGTATGTGTACACACGCCCGGGGTATACATTTGTGTACCCACCCCTACACCCCCGCTACATTCCATTCCCCGGCATATTTTTTGCAGCACTTGATGTACGTCCCCGCTCAGTGGCGTAACTAGAATTTTTCATTTGGGGGGGGGGGGGGGGGGGGGGGGGCAGGAAGGGGACAGTGACTTGAAATGGGGGGGGGGGGGGGCTCCTAAGACAATCCAAGATTTTTTTGAGTAAAGAGATGCGCGTGAAAATTTTCGACTTTACAGGCTCTATTTTTGCACGATTGAGCTACATTTTGGCTCTAAATAAGCTTGTACCAAAGAATATTTCATTTTGGGAAGACATGCGCGCGTAGAGCGCGAAAATTTTCATATGTGTACTTTTGACCATCATAGTTCCATGATTCCTTTCGTCAAATGAACCGACAGTGCCATTTATTGACGTCATTATTGGGGGGATTTGGTGTGTACTTTTTTTGTAAATTTTATTTACAGCCGTACTTGATTTCATTTGGGGGGCAAGGGTTCCAAGTGGGGGGGGAGCCTGCTGGTTACGCCACTGTCCCCGCTACACGCCCCGGCTAGCCCAGGGGTAGAATTTCG
The DNA here is from genome assembly GCA_035610835.1 of Ophiura sarsii. Classification (NCBI taxonomy): domain Eukaryota; kingdom Metazoa; phylum Echinodermata; class Ophiuroidea; order Amphilepidida; family Ophiuridae; genus Ophiura; species Ophiura sarsii. The sequence continues at coordinate 36,583,882 of CM069454.1, read as the reverse complement.
GCGCGAATCCGCGAATCGATCTCAAGTCCAAAACAGGACAGGACAATGTAGATGACTGGTATTTGACCCTTAGTCAACAAACATGCCGAATTTGGAAGTTGTGCAAGCTTATAGGCTATAGCCTTATTCTTGATATTATTTTCATTAATTTCGCAATAATCCATGGATTCTCAAAATTGGCGAGAATCCATGGATTCTCGCAAAATCCTTCCCCGAGAATCTTAACGGATTCGCGCGGTTGGTTACAAAATTCTGCCCCTGTAGCCTGGGCACCTTTTGTACGTCCCCGGTACACGCCCCCGCATAGCCAGGCAACGTTTTTTGTACGGTCCCCGCATGGTCCCTGTCATGTCTCAGGTCCCCCGGGCCGGGGATGCAATTAAATAGGTGCATAGTGCATTTAAGTGTAACTGTAAATTATGTAAGTGTACATCAAAACAAATAATTGTCGATCATGGCCCTCGCGTTCATCCAAACAATCTAGCAACGCACTGAATTACAGAACTACTAGCGCACAATGCTGTCTGGTCACGCAGACGGTGGCATTGACTGCGAGGAAATAATCAAGAATTATTTGTTTTGATTGTAGACTTCTACTACAGTTTATTAAGATCTTTATAATATTAAGGTAGTGTTATTATTTTCAACTTGATGTTTTCTATTCTACATGAAGGGTCATCCTTAAAATAGTCATCAAAAGTTGAGTTGCATATTAACTCCAATTGGTTCTTGACAATCCTTTATTTTAGGGGGATAAATTGATTAGACGGAATGAACCAATTTATTCATAAATTTGACTATAAGTCTATAATACATACATGTACATGAAATGTACAGTCAATTCATGAAGCATTCAGTTTATTCTGTCAAATCAATTAATTATCCCCTAAAAAAATACAGGATTGCCCATATTTTAGAAGCACAAGTAGTGTTTTCACTCTCCCTATACAAAGGGTGAAATATGTTGAAAATTCCATTGTTTTGCTGCCTAAAACACTGCACTATAATCAAAACAAAAAAATTGTCGATCACAGCGTCATGATCTGAGTGCTCGCGATCATTACAAATTAAGGTGGAGCCTTTCTTTGTATGCAGTGCGTTCCAAAACAGTCCCAAGGCAGCGTGTGGTCTTGTTGATTAGGGCCAGCGATTGGTCAATTGCCTATTTGTTTACAAGTATGTCACATGTTCCAGTTTTACTGCGCCCTTGCCATCGCGAATGACGCGGTTAGGACCAGTCGCATGGGACGCTGGGCAGGGGGATCGTATACACTGTGATCGACACATTTTTTGTTTTGATTATAGCGCTAATTTGGCCATCATTTTTCACCCTCAAGAATTTTGTTCTGTGAAAACACTGAAGGTGACATGAAATTTGCACACAAACAATCTGTTAACCACCTTTGACAAAGTTATTTCACTTTGAAAATGTTCCTCAAGTTCGTCTTATATTAATCAATGAATGTCAATGTTAATGTTTCCTTTGGAGGAACAAAAAAACAACTTGGCAGACCGACCCAGGCGTCTATGGAGCATCCGTAACAATCCGTTTATTTGAGCTGACAAATAAGCGATGAAAAAACCCCTCTTTTACGGGCCTGACCGGTACCGAACCACTTTTTGGTATTTTCAAGATTTTTGGATACTTTTTTTTCTCAAATCATGTAAAATCAGCCATTTTTTTCCAGAATTCCAGATTTATGCACACTTTAGACTTTGGTGACATTTTAGGTAAAACAATAGCCATGCATTTTGAACTCGGCAACATTATAAAAATGTGAAACCTTTTGAGTCAGTGGCATAGCCGGAGGGAGCAGGGGGCGATTGCTCCCTTAATATTATAATTTAGTTGGTTCAGATCAGACTGTAGACTGAAGCCTGTCGGTTAAGATTGCCTCCATCGGTTGTGTGATTGTCAAAAAACATCTTCGGTTGTGTGATTGTCAAAAAACATTGTTGGTTGTGTGATTGTCAATAAACCGTCATCGGTTAGTGTGATTGTCAATAACTGTCGTCATTTGAGAATGGCATTGTTATTTAATATTGGCACTGTCGTTTGAGACTAGCACTGTGTCGTTTTTTTGAAGAGCTCATTTTTCACACCTGTTTTGTGAAACCACGTAAAAACCTGCAACACCTAGGACACAATTCGGAAAAGTGCGACGTCACCACCTTTTTTTCTCTCAGAAAAGTGTGAAGTCACCACCGTGACCGTTTTGGATGGCGGGTTCAAAACATGTGGCCTAATGTCTTTACTTCATATTTAGATTTTATACTTTATGGAGGAGGGGGCAATGAAAGATTGGAGTAATTCTGTTATACCCTTCACAGGGGTATTCATAGTGTGTGATCTTTAAGAACGACGCATACTACCGATGTTGGTGTGTAGGGTATAACAGAATTATGCCGACAGGTTTAAAATTAATAGGTACATGTACTTGAATACTTGAATAAAATGAAATATAACTTCATTCCTTTTATTCCTTTTTCAAAATGCAGAATGGCAGAAAGATGCAAATACCGACACAAAGGGGATACATCCGGAAAAAAAACACCCTCTACAAAAACTTAATGAAGATTTACATTGGACACAAGCAGAGTGCTCATCATTTTCTGCAGTAAGTATAATTCTGGTTGTTACTCCAATGATAAAGGCTAATTAGGAATGAGATTCATCAACAAATTGCAGACTGGGAAGTGGGAACTGACTGGTGGAGACATCACATTGAGATTTGTGCATGAACGTCACCCCAAATCACAGCTACTTTGGTCCATGACCCTGGGTGACAGGGTATCAATTGATGTGCCAAACAGTGGTGGTACCAGCACCAACATTTAAATGGTTTGGTTTTAATTGATGCCACTTATTTATAATTTTAATCCTACTAGTAAGACCCTTTATTAAAATAGTAAACATTTAGATAAATTCATAACCGCCACTTCACAATAAGTCATCATAAAATTGTAACATGAGTAACCAGAATCATAATCAGTAAAAGATGCTAAAACTTCAATTTTTCAAAAGTGTTATTTATCACTATTAATGGTTAAATATGTTATTTCAATTGTCAAAGTCAAGATTTTTGTTAATTTACAATGTATAAAAAATAAAATGCTAGTAAATTATGGCTGGACAGAGTGTAACATGTGTTACGGTAACAATGTGTTACTGAATATTTTGCCATTTTAAATTGGAAAAAAAAAAATGAATTGTTGTTTTTATAAACCTTAGTATATTACTTGCTTACAAGTTACAGTAGTGACCGATTAATTGTAGATTGGTTTAGTTTTAGTTTAAGCAAATAAATGTTGGGATATTTTTAGTGCGTCTCAGCGCGTAATGCGTGTTACCGATGTTCGCAGTGGTCTCACATGAACATGAGCAGCTGATCTTTCATGTTGGGCATTTTTTACAATACAAAAGATGAAAACTTCATTCAAATTATTCTTACAAAGATGTAGAGAATGGAGATTAAAGAATAGCCCGCTAAAACATAATATGAGTTACCAAGGAATCAGCAATTTCATGATTTTAAACTAATTCTTTATGCCTGATTGTTCATTCTTGTAGGATTCCTGCCAGGATCCTACCAACTCAGTCCACATGCACAACTCTGTCTGTATGGGACTTATGGGACCCAGACATGTTTGCCAAAGCAGATACATTGTAAGGACCTAATCCTGGAAGATGTCTCCAACAAGTTGAGTGCCATGCAAAGGAAGATCATGATTTACATGGAGGATTGGTGGATATCCATTCTTACTCCTATTAACTATATGTGAGTTTGAACTCATTTGGATTTAAATGAGCATTAAAACAGGGTCAGAAATTTGAGAAGAATCCAAGAATCCATTCTTGCCGGTAAAGTTCTGAGAATCCAAGTTGATTGTGGTATTCTATCTAATATGTTATTTTATGGAGGAAAATTCATAGATTCTCATCAAATCCTTGGCAATAATCTGAACTGAATGGATTCTTGCACCCTTGGAAAACTTCTGAACATGTAAAATATTGGACAGCTAAAACAGTTTCGAGATCTTTACATTTCTGCATTAATTGATTAATTAACCGTAACCCCAGTTTAGGATTTTTGACTGGGATCCCAATTTTCGAGGAAAAAACACCAGCTAAATCTCAGGGAACCTGCCGGGATTCGATCCAGGGACCCTCCGTTCTCAAGCCCCATGTCCCACCCACTAAGCCACGGCCCTCAGCTACTCGTTGGCGCAGTGTACTGCGCTCACTATATAGGCTTGGTTGAATTGACTACATCATGATCATCGAAAAAGGAAGAAAAAGAGGTACCATAACCCTAACCCCGGTTTAGGGTTTTTCAAGGAAAAACACTCAGGAAACCTAACAGGATTCGATTCGGGGACCCTCCGTTCTCAAGCCCCATGTTTTTTGTGGGTTTTTTTCATTCTAAAATTTTGTAAATTTCATCACTATAAGTAACCCTAACCCTACTACACCACACGGCCAACCTGTTTTTATAACCTTGTGTGCAAATTTTGGGCTACCAAATGGACCCAGACTATATAACGAGGCGAATATACTGAGCCGAGGTGTAGTGCTCCCGTGGTGTAGTGGATTGGAAGCTGGGCTTTGGTGCAGGAGGTCCGGGGTTCAAATCCCAGGGGAGCGGGGACATTCCTGGTGCATTTTGGGGTCGGAAAAAGAATCTGTTGCTGTGTGGTGTAGTAGGGTTAGGGTTAAGGAAAAGTTCAGGGTTTACCCACCCGGACCCAAGCGTGTACCTCAACACACCCTTACTAAAATGCAATCATCAGCAAGGTGGTACCAGGTTGCGCAAGGTTGCACACATTTGTCGCAAGGTTGTGGATGATTGCTGCAAGGTTGTGCAACCTTCTCAGAAGAACCAAACTGGTTGCGCAAGGTTGTATTTTTCCAAATTTATCCTTGCGCAAGGTTGCAGAATTGATTGCGATTTTTATAAGGGACATTGCCAAATTAAACAAAGAAAGAAACATTTTGGCTAAGGTACGGTACAAAAAAAAGCCACCCTGTCCGGTTGTACAGGCAAACGAACCTCTCAGGTCGGGTCGGTCAGGCTTTTTTCCTTTCATGTTTTTTCTTGACCATATTTATTGTTTACTTTTTAAAAATCTGTAAATATTTGTTTACAATAACAAGCAAAAGGGAAAAAAATAATTAATTTCTAATACAATGGGCCTGTACAACAGGTTTTGTTTTTTCCTTTATCATGTTTATTGGGAAAGTAAACAAAATTGGGATATTCATTTGAATTTGCTGGCACCATCAAACGCAATAATTTGTTATGCAAACTCAAACTTAAGTTTTTCACAAATTGAATTATGTTCCTTGATTCTGTTCTGACATTGGATTGGACGTAGAATATTAAGTTGCTAGGGTATTTGTTGCATTTAAACAATGCCTTTATTAATGCTACAACCCATTTTAAAAAAAAGTAAATATTAGGTAATTCAAACATTTGACCTGGACACAAAATATTCAATTTATAATAGTGTTAAGATGATTTCCCCTGCAGCTCAAAATAACCAATTTTTGTCTTCTCTTTTACAATATTGATTTTAGGTTGCATTATAATAGATTGTTGTCAATCTCCAAATGGATGTGAATAACTGTCAAGCATTGGATATCTTACGAAGACTGATGGCCTGTACTCAGTGGGACACAGGGAGCAGGATGACCAAGGGATTCAATTTGTCTGAAGTGTGGATGGAACAGAGAACATGATGGCCAATAGACTTCACATTTGGATGTATGGATGGAATTAACTATCTATCTATGTATATGTCTCATACATGTACATGTACATGTAGCTATATTCATGGCATTGGGCGATGCAGTGATGAAACTAGACTCTATAGAGACCTAAGTTTTTTAAGCTGCATGCCATCAGCTGCTCTGATCACTGAGGTATATATTGTTATATTACCTTATGTGTAAAAACTTTGAGCAAGGTTATACCAATTGTACATGTAGTATTGTAATGGGATGCCATCTTCTACAGTGAAATTTACTTGGTATTTTGTGTCGTGAGCAATTATCACTTCTAGTCTCAAGGCAAAGGAAATAATAAATAGAGAGTCAGTACAAGTGAAGGAGGAGTATCGATAATAAGGCCAGAACCAAACACAATTAGTCGGCTGTATGGTACAGCAATCAAGAAATGCTCTGCGCATGGTATTAAACAGTACCTGGACATAAATTTAGTTGATCAAGGAGTCACACGAGTCAATATTTGATTATTGGGTTTTGGCTTTGATTAAAAACACAAGTGGGGATGAAAAGGCTGGTTTTTGGTTTGGCATCAGTTATAATTCAAACACAATGATGTTGTAGCTTTTAAAGGAGGGGTCCCACAAGCACAACATTATTTAGCCAAAATTGCATAATTATATAGAACAAAACATCATACTATAATCAAAACAAAAAATGGTCGATCACAGCGTATACGATTCCCCAGCATCCCATGCAACTAGTGCGTATCATGCGTAACCGTGACATCAAGGGCACAGTAAAACTGGAAGATGTTACATACTTGTAAACAAATAAGTAATTGACCAATCGCGGACCTACTCAACAAGACCATGCGCCACGTTGCGACTGTTTCGGAACGAACTGCATGCAAGGACACGCTCAACCTTTGTAATGATCACGAGCGCTCAGATCATGACGCTGTGATTGACAAATTTTGGTTTTGATTTTAGTAACAAAAACTAATAAAAACTGCCATATCTATCTCTCAATGTTCATGCAATTTTTAAAATTTGCGGTGATTGAAAGTCCCACTGTCGATGACTTCATGGTCAGGCCTAAAAAAATTGTTTGATTGGCCTAACATGACAAAAACAAATAGGGTAGGTCGGTCGAGATTTTTTAATTTTTTTATATCACCTGCTTTGGGGACTTAAAATAGCCGAAAATGAAAGCAACCAGTCAGAAACTTTAATACTTTGTTCAATTTTTATATTTATATATACAGGGCGAGTCCAAAAGAAGTTGTACGAGAATGAATATTTGTTTAAAAAAATACCAAACAAATTTGACAAACCAATGAGGCACGTTTTCAAAAAGCAACTTATTCCGCTTATATGACATAAGGCATCATTGAAACCGATCAATTATATCAGGAGCTATGTCTGTTTTAATAAAAGAGACCCTTTTTTGATCGATTTCAATGATCCCTTTTGTAATATGCGCGGAATAAGTTGCTCTTTGAATACTTGCCTCATTGGTTTGTCAAATTTGTTTGGTCTATTTTTAAACAAATATTCATTCCCGTACACTTCTTTTTGACTCGCCCTGTATTTAAAAAAAAAACACCTTTTAAAAAAAAAAAATAAAAAAAATGTTTTCCCCCTCAAAATATTCAGGGTCAGTGATGTATTTAGGGTCGGTCAGGTTAGGCTAATCAAACTTTTTTCTTTAGGCCTTATAGCTTATTGCATGGTGCTCAAATTTACGCATGTGCATTGTATAACTATGACTTCATCGACAACGGGATTTTTGATCGCCAAGAATTTTAAAAATTGCATGTTGAAAGATGGTGGTTTTTATTCGTTTCTGTCATAAGTGTGGTGTTTTATTCTATATAATACAAAAGTTGGGCTCAGTAGTTATTTTTCTAATATATATAATGCAAAATGTTGTGCTTGCGGGACCCCTCCTTTAAGAATTAGCCTACTTGTTTCTTATTGTCAGAAAATGTAATACACTAAGTAGCAAGCCTCGATTTAAGGATATGTGGACTAGGAGCTACTTAGTGACTTTCTGACCATAGTAGCTCTGGTCCTATACTTTGCTGTTCAAAATTTGAAAACATTGGCTAAAACTTGGCAACCAGGTGTAAAAAACTCCTGGGCGCCCAGTTAAATATGGACACTCAATTTTCAGAGCAAAATTAAGGTTAAAAACTGTTAATAAATAAAGAGGACATAATACCCTGTTAAAAGGGACCGCTCGGGTTTGGTCATGGACAGGGGCGTAACAGAGGTTGGTTGTCAGGGGGGGCACAGCCAAAATAATTCCTGATCCTGGTTAAAATAATTCCGTCCCGAAATTTTCCGTAGTAAAAGGTTGCCCCAAATGTTTTCACAGTCAGTCACCTCGTGAATTTCACGTAAGTGGGGGGGGGGGGCGGTAGGGTCAAAAAAATTCGCACGGTCACAAAATTTCGCAGTACAGTCAACAATTTGTTGACTGTTGTGTTTTTTGTACTGCGAAATTTTCTTTCTTTCTTTCCTTTCTTCTTTTCTTTCTTTCCCCTTTTTTTCTCCTTTTCCTTTTTCTTTTTCCTCCCTTTTTCCTTTCTATCTCTCTTTTCTTTCCCTTTCCCCCTTCTTTGCCTCTTTTCCCTTCCCCCCATTTTTCCTGGCGGGTAGGTTTGAATTTCCTGCTGAGCACCTTCAGGGGGGGCACTGTGTCCCCCTGCCCCCCCCCCCTGGCTGTTACGCCACTGGTCATGGACCTCCCCCCCCCCCCTCAAAATGACCGTATAAATCTGTAGACATTTTTCTGACAAGAAAAGAAATTGGGCCAGTATTCATTGGCATGAGAATATTTCCATCAATTTCTAACAATTGGATCTGTTGGACCTGTAGAACAGGGTTTCTTTTTTTCCAGCTTCTAAGGATTACCAAAAAATACCTGCCTTGATCTATGAGCAAACTGACCACTCGGTTTTTTTTATTTGAAAATATAAAAAGAATTGGCTCCATTGGGCCTGTAGAACAGGGTTTTTTTTGGTGCCTAACAGATGTTGTCGTTGAACAAGTTTCTAAGATGGTATACTGTAAAAGTGGACATTTTTGCGAGTAAGTTTAGCGCTTCGCAAATTTTGAAAAAGTTTGCTTGTTTTTATATTTGCGATGTTGAGGTTCCTTAAATAGACATACATACAAAAGGAATATATTTGTGCATTTTTCTTGGTATTATTCAAGAAAATTTCCACTTTTACAGTAGTTGGATTAGTTCCAAATTGGTGAATTACAGCAGCAAATTAATACAGAAGGACGCAGGCGCACATAAAGCGCATTATGTGTGATGCGTTAATGCGACCAAAACCATGTACGTTAATTTTTTTACTTTTGCGCAGAGAGATAAAAAACAAATATTTCTTGCCAATTTGGAACTGATTAAACATTAAACCATAATGAACAGCAAAAAAAAGAAGAAATAAAGAAAATCGGCATAATTCTGTTATACCCTTCGCACCAACATCGATTAGTATGCGTCGTTCTTAAAAATCACGCACTACGAATGCCCCTGTGAAGGGTATAACAGAATTACTCCAGAAAATCTGTTAATTTTCAGACACGTGACATTCTATATTAATGCACGGGATGAGAGTGGTGGCAAATTGTATCACAGTTATAACTACAATGTATTATATCTTGAGATGACAGATCAGGTTAACTTGTCAGGTCCATTTACCTGAAAGATCATTTTGCTATAGAACAGGGTGGTTTTTTGTCGCCTTATGGCCAACACACCAATTAGAAACTCATGGCGTTGGACCAGTGTGATTGGGCCTAATGATAGATAGAATTCAAACCGACAATGTTTGGTCGTATAATGATTTACATAATTTTAATGGTTAATTTGTTATTTGTAACAGAGTGCAAACAATAAAAATTGGGAATAATACTTGTGATTGTTGGTTTCTTTTGTTTAAGAAGTTATTTAATGCATGTGCCTGTGTCTGGTCTATTAGGTTGAGTTTAAGTTCATTATGTTCACTATACTTTGTTCAGTATAGGCAAGACTTGTGAATTAATCCACACACAAAATTAATTCTAAATGTGGCGTGTATATTTTAATGTTCGCATGCAGCAGGATTATCATAAGCAACTGCGCACAATGCATGATGCACAATTACGTCCATATTAATAGATGAGTTAACAAGAAGGAATTATTTTTGTGCAAATAAATACAATCACAATTGTTGTCTTTTGTGTACTGAACAAACTATATGGTATTTAAATCAAGATTCCTTTTTGGGATGATGTCACTGCATACCTTGCCTGCCAATGCCATTTGATATGGGTGCAATATTATTCTGAAAGTGCAATCACTTAAAAAAACTTTGGGGGTTGGTTACCTGCGTAATACCGTCACAAATTTCAGACATTTTAGTATTAAATGAAAGGTGACAAAATAAAACTGTTCAACAGACCGACCCTACCTGGAGAGGTCCATCCCTGAACAGTTTTTTCCTCAAAAATCATCTGAAATATTGCAAACCTTTGATGTTTGACCAACAATATAAGCAAGATTGTAGATGTCAATGATCTTAATGAAATCCTTTCAATTCAATTTCTTTTTATTTACTGTGATCCACTTCACGCAACAAAAATATGATTACTCATCTCGAGGGGGGGTTGGAACTCACCAGTGTGGTGACGAATGAGAGTTAATAATTTGACTTGGATTTGTCAAATAATTTCTTTATTTTTGGTGGACTAAAGTTACCCTTGGGTCATCCCAGTTCTACGGTAACTAGCATCTACATGCACATTTATTTTTTAAATAGTCTTGATATAGAGTAAAGTTGCCAGTTTTCGGTCAGCGCCTATTTTCGGTCACTTTTGCCAAAATTGTGTAATTGCATCGGTCGTCATAATTTTAAAGCAATACCGGGCATCAACTATGCGGCGGTTTTCTAGCCGTCAGTTTATAACGACGAGGTCATTTTCATTACACGATTTGGGCGAAGTGACCGAAAATAGGCGCTGACCGAAAACTGGCGACTTTACCCTACTGTAAAACAACTTAATTATGCTAGCAATTTAATTTCGCTAGGAGATCAAATTAAATTGCCACCAATTATCATGATTATATTATATAGGACGATGATACAAATTAGTGAAATTAAATTGCTGCAAAATGTTGACTAAATGATAATTCGCTAAATTAAGTTCCCGAGAAATTAAACTGTTTTACAGTATTATCATTTGATTTGTGTCATTTTCATTTATATTGTCATAATTTGGTTTTGATGATGGTGAGTGATCGGTGATTCTCACAAGATCCGTCCCTCATCTGCAATGTCATTGTTCACTCTAAAAGGCTTCCCTATTGACCTTTGTAAAGATGAAATGCATCTTTTGTGGGGATATTTTGAGACCAAACAGCAGCATTGTCACTGTTGATGCCCATATCATAAATCTTAAGCAGACTATGTTGATGTTTCTTGATTTTTTTTCTTGATTGATTTCAAGTATGGCAATTGACCCTGCAAAAAGTGCATTTTGGTGAATTTTCATATTTTTTTCAAAATGCTGGCAGGTGAAAGCAATCACATAGGAGATATGACCAGGTCAAGTCAAACACAGGTATACAATAGGCATCAAGGTAAAGATGATGAAAGTTGGATAACTAATGATTTTGGAGGACTGAATGCTGTCATCATTTATTTCTCCAACTGTGAGATCCATGTCAGTTGAAGGGGTTTGTGAGGCTGGTTCACTCAGTGCATGATTTGGTACAGATAAGCTGATTGCAAGATGCTCTCTCATTTCTGAAAATAAAAAACAAAACAAGAAATTTTATTTGTGGCAATTTTAATGTCTGGATGCCCTTACTGACAAAAAAACCACCCTGTTCTATTGGCTCGACCGACCCATTCTTTAGAAATCGGTGAACAAATGTTCACATGCAGATGAATACAGACCCAAATATTTGGAGTTCCTTTATTTTTTGGGCTTGTCAAAATTCAATAAGTTTTTTTACAGATTTGTAAACATTTTATGGTCATTTTCAATTCAAGGGGATAAAAGTTAAAAAACACACTGACAAAACACCTGACCAACCGACCCATCCTGAGGGGTCTGTTTAGTACAGGAAACCCATTCGTTGGTGTGTTTTTTTCTTTTCTTTTTTTTCCTTAGGATGGGGACAGATAGTGAAACATGCAAAATACCCTATGATGAATAATACCAACTGATGGCAAATATCACTAAGTATGATTTTTTGTACTAGGGGTCTGTTTACACGTAAAACATGGTTTCTTTTTTTGTTGTCACAATGTAAAAAGAATCGAGTAGCAAAACCCTAACCCTAATCTCATTGCGCAATCACGCAAAGGTCAAAATATTTTTTGAGCGTGATCCGTTAGCGTGATACACTATCTGCTGGGTGATACACAATCTGCTGGACTCCGGCCATGGTAGACTGGGTTCGATTCCTGGGGTGGCACACACCATTTTTACTGTCCTTATTCGTCCCGTGTCTCCCTACGTTAGCTTTATTGCAACACCCCATATGAGGGGTTGAGGTGAAGCCTTCAATTCTATAACAAATTAGCTTTTGATATTACCCTTGGCCCAGCACAAGTGCCCATAATTGAACTATTAAAAAGTGAAGCTTAGTCAGTGCTTATACTTACAATCCAGCCATCAGCTAGGTCAATGTGTTCCTGTCGAGACTACACCACCAGTACCACTCCAGAACAGACGATGGATGGAATGAACACTGTAACCATGGACTTAAAAAGTCCATGTTCACCATGGACTTATCCCGTTCTTGCTCGGTGTCTTCTTGCGAACTGAATTGAATACAATGACGGCTGATACACCATGGCCATATGCGGTATCACGGCGTATGGTTGAAGAAATGTGTTCAAAATGTCTCCGTATTTCATATCAAATGTCTACATGCCACGGTAAAACCAAATACAAAATAACGTCTATAGTACTCAAATCAACACTCGTTGAGTAATAGATATGTGATAATTGTACTTTTAAGTGGATTTGCAGAGCAAGTTTAGTTGTTCATTTCGTTTCATTTCACTTCATGGGCGTCGCCATTTGTTTACATTGTATTCTCGCGGAAACACGAAAATGGTTAACATCGATAACGCGAGATTTCAATTCGGCAGTGTTGCAAGTCCGTTTATTTTTTTCCGCCCGATGCCAGAAAAAATCTGACCTACCCCCCCTGAAAACAACGGAGCCCAATACGCGGATTTAGGGTTTCCCTAGTGTTGGGCGGTATCGCGCTGATGTTGGTACGCCCTACTTCTGGTTTTACGCTAACGTGTGGGATTGCATTGAAATACGCTTTTAACCAGCTAATAACGCTGATGAAAACAAACAAAATTACGCCGTATTCGATAGTTTTAACGAAAAATAATAATTGTTTTACATTACTCAACAGTTTACCTCCATAAGTTTTAGGACTTCAAACTCTCCAATAGGCTTGCACCTTGCCAGAAAAAGACCCACATTTTGCCGCGCCCAATAGCTCTAAATATGCGTATTAGGCCATACTATAGTCTGGCGTGTTTGCAACCAAGAGTTATTATAGTATTAATTCCTTGGTTTGACCGTGTTTGCGGTGTTTAGGTCTAGGATAGGCTAGAGAGCCACTCAAATCTGCTTATTTGATTTAAAAGGCCGAAATTCGGAGGAAAGACAGTTTGAAAAATGGGGTTTTGGTGTTTTAGCATGCAATTTACTCTGCAAATTTATAATATAAGTCTATTGTGGTACAATAATTGTGTATATGAAGAGGTATTTTACAAAGGGCCTACATCCACTTTGGCTCTTATTGAGAAAAAGTCAAAAAACTGTTTCTAAATATTCAAGTTGAGCAATTGAAAAACTGAATGGATTATGAAAGAGGTACACTACATACTAATTGAAATTGATATAAATTTTAAATGTGCTAGTTTTAATTTTTTTTTAAATCATGTTTACATTTTTTGAAAATTTGGATGTAGGCCCTTTTGCAACAAAACTCGCCTTTTGCAACAAAACAACAACTTCAATGGCTGTTTACAATGAGATGTAGGTATTTTTGAAAAAAATGACTTTATTTCCTTGAAACATATGATTGTGACCTATACATTTCAATATCAAACTTATTTATTTTCAATGATTAAAATAAATGATTTTTTGTGTGTGGTATTTTTTCTTTATGTACAAACAGATGGAGTATCCCGATATAATTCTGGATACAGGCCCTTTTGCAACAAAACAACAATTTCAATGGCTGTTTACAATGAGATGTAGGTCTTTTTGAAAAAAATGACTTTGTTCCCTTGAAACATATGATTTTTCCCTATACATTTCTATATCAAACTCATTTTTTGAAAAAATGCACCATAGCCCTTTTGCAAAATACCTCTTCATATGTATACAAACAACAACTATGTAATATGTACAGTGGCGTGCACAGGAGTGGGAGGGGGGGGGGGGGGGGGGCACCTGACCATAAATGAAATTCCCCCAGATTCTTCTCGATTCCCCCGACGTACCAAACAAAAAATAGTAAAAGGTAGCCCCATTTATTTTTGCAGTCACCTCGTGACTGAATTTCACGTAAGTGGTGGGGGTGGGGGAGGGTCAACATTTTTCCACACGGTCAAATCAAATCGCACAGTCCAAAAAACAGCACAGTCAACAACTAATGCCCAATCCTCCGGGTTTTCATAAGTTCTCTAGTAGGCCTATAACATTTTTCTTTATTTAGACGACTGCTGCATAAATTTGTCGACCACATGCACAGATTTGCCGACTATTTGACTATTTGGGTCACACCACCCCACACACACACCCAGGCGCGGATCCAGAAAAGTTTAAGTGGGGGGGGCAAAAATGAAATTGATACCATCCAAGCGGTGCGCACAGTACCGCCTTCCGAGCCATGCTCGGACAGGGGGGTCACGGTCTGAGGGATGATGTGCCCCCCTCCCCCGCAGGCTCAGAAGTAGATAAAAATTCAATTTTGGAACTCATTTGGTGCGATCTGGTGTATAATACTTTTGACCAATATTTTGACCTCTTCATTTCCAATAAAAATGTTGTTTTTTATCAATGCACCAATGCACGAAAGAAGTTAAGCATAATTATACTGATATATTCTTGATTTAAGTATAGATTGGTTAAAAGCTCGAACAGGGGGGGGGGGGGGGGGGGAGTCTGAGGGGGATGTGCCCCCTCAGAATTGGATTTGCTTTCCAATTTTTGAACCCGTGTACTTTTGACTAATATTTTATTGAAAAGCAATCACTTTATTTCCGATCAATATTGGCTTTTTATAGCTATGCCAGAAAGAATACTAGACCTCCAAAATATCAGATTTCTCGTCAACGTACATACGCGTATGTATCCCGACCGCCGTCCAATAAACTCCAAACGTTATCCTTCGCATGCCTCCCCGCCCACCTTTTTGTACCGCCCCCTACCCTTTTCTTTTTCGTTTGTCCCTTCTTCTTCCTCACTCTCTTTCTTTTCCCCCCTTTCCCCCCTCTAAAGACGGTAGAAATAAAGAAATAATAAACCCCCGATATTTCACACAAAATTAATTATGTTCAGTCCCTTAAATAAATAATTAGACACAAAAAACAACGTAAATAAACCTCAAATACGTCATTTTAGGACTCTGATGAGCTTCAACATTGCCTCTAGATTTAGTCTGTTATATCCAGTCCCCACTGGCATGACGTGCTCGGTAAATTACATGACGCCTGGACTGCCGAATTCCGCAACTTTTCGTCATTTTACGCGGAACTTTCAATGGATATTTCAACTTAATGTGCACTTTTTAATTCTGCCGATCCCCAAGGATAGTTTAGGTATACTATCTTTATTTTCAATTAAGACTTCTGTACTTTTGAGGGGTGCGTCGACCATGAAATCTTCTGAGTTTATTTTGACCGCTCGTCCCATTTTGCAATGCATTTTCCTATGGTAGCGTAAAACCAGAAGTCGGGCGTACCAACATCAGCGCGATACCGCCCAACACTAGGGAAACCCTAAATCCGCGCAACCGTATACAAAATCCGACCTCACTGGTTTTGTGCGCACGCACTGTACTCATTCATACCCAAATGGTGTACGTGCAACATTTCGTTTTCATCGCGACCTTAGCTTTAATTTGCTTTGATAATTATAACAGTGTTATAATAACACTATAAAACGGTAAGCCCATGGTACCATCGAGAAAATTAGTTGGTGCCAATCAACACAGACCAGGGGATGGTTAACCCTTTTTGGCGCCAAATTTATCAAGCACTGTTAAACTAAACTATAAATGTGATGTACATATAATTATAAGGGGGCACAGCACTAAATATACCGCCCATTGGATTACATGTAAATTAGGGCTAAAAGAGTCGCTATTTTGGGCCCTTAGTAACCATTTTTGGAACGTCTCGAATGCTTTATTCTAATAAACAAACATTCAAATTTCATAAAAACGTCAAGAAGTGTTACACCTTCCAATTCGATTTTACGATACGATCATTTAAACAGCGCCACCCCTATTTTCAGCCCGGACGCTCGCCTTCTAACCGCCTCACGTGTGTTCATACACGTGATAAATTTTCAATACAATCGAAAATCAATATTTTGCAATATCCTGATCAAAGTACAAGAGATTATCTTTCATTTTAATTATGAAACGCTATCCTCACGCCAAACTGATTCCCAAAGGACCCCATTAATCACAAAATCGTTTTTTGTTTTTGCCGGAACTTACTACCATTACACAAAACGAGGAGTGATTTAGTGCTGTGCGCCCATAAAAGTATACATTTTTTAATGAAATGAGTCAGATAAATCATATTTGGTATCAAATTTAATTAAAAATAGTGATTTTTATATTTTTGCACAAAAATCACTTATTTGGCGCCAAAAGTTCCCAGACAACCTAACAAAATCTGTTTTGGGTAAAAAATTCCAAAATTTCACAAAATCATCTAAAGTCATCTGATCTAGGATCGGGTTGGGTTTTTTTGTATACAATTTTTTGTTTTGAAAAATTAACCAAAACATTTGTTTTTGATCTCAAAAATCACATTTTTGGCACTTTTTGGTCAATATTTTCATATGTTAAGTCAAAAAAAAAAAATTGATCCTATAGAAAATTGACTTAAGATGATTATGGTGAAATCTTGGAATTTTTAACAAAAAAACTGATTTTGTTATAGGTTGTCTGAAAAAAATTGAGGGCGCACATATGTAAAATCACTATTTTTTGTAAATGTTGATACCATAAATGGATTCTCCGACTCATTTCATTAACAAATTTATAATTTTATTATTTGTTTAAAAGTTACAGTGCTTGATAAATTTCATAAAAAAGGGGTTGACACTTCCGTTAAAAGGTGGCGCGGCTTTTGGGACACCCTCTTTATCTGACACTATCAACTGATTATACTTAGGCCTATACACTCTAAGAAATTGAAGAACCCTTCTTTGTTCTGCCAGGGGAACCCTTAAGGTTCTTTAAAGAACCAAAATTTGTTCCCCAAAGTTGAAACGTGATACAGAAACATTTTTGGTAGATACAGAACCAATTTTGGTTTCTATGCAGAACCTTGTTTTATGTTCTTCAATTTTCAAGAACATTTTTTGAAGGTTCAAGATATTCAGATACAGGTTCTTTATAGAACCTTCATATAGAACCAAAAATGGTTCTGTATAATATATTTGGGGAACTATGTTTAGTTCTTTAAAGAACATTTAAGGGTTCTCCTAGCAGGACAACTCTAGAACCAATTTTCTAAGAGTGTACGCAAATTTTAGGTCAAAAAAATTCGCACAGTCCAAAAAAAATCGCACAGTCAACAAAAATAGCGCAGTAAATGTACTCTAAATGAACAATTTCTCTTCTCTTTCCCCTCTCCTTTCCCTTTCCCTTCTCTTTCTCACTCTCCTCCCCCTTTCTCTTCTCTTTCCTCTTTCTTCTGGCCCTTCTTTCTCTCTTTTCTCCCCTTCTTCTCGTCCCCATTTTCCCGCTTCTCCGTCCCCATTTTAGGTGTCCGGGGGCAGTCTGCCCCCCTGCCCCCCCCCCCCCCCCCCCTGGCTACGCACGCTACTGGGGGGGGGGGGGGCAAAGGTCGTGACTGGTTTATGCAAATGGGCATATGAAACACACTCTCTTAAATATTTGGCCGGTTGAAATATTTCAATCTTTAAGCGATTGATGACAGGAGTCAATCTAAATAGATTGAAGAAAAAAATTGGGAACTTTTTACACTTTTTGTAGACTGATTTTATCAATCAGTTTAGCCCTACTGACATGTAACCAAATTACATGTTAATGCATATGGATGGAATGAGAATTTTTTTACGTCAACATTTTCAATATTGTTTTTCAATTTTCATAGAAAAGTTGAAAATTCAAATCAGTTACTATTAAAATCGAACCATATTTGTCCCTAAATCACAATCGGCTATAGATTGATAAATCAATCGCGAAATTTAAGAGGGCAGCGGCGCGGCCCACTGACCAACAAGTTAAAGGGACATTAAGTGGTGTTGACAATTTTAAATGTTTAAAAAATTACTTCAGAATTCAAGATGAACATTAAAAATTGCCATTATTGTTGTTTCTATTAACAAAAACACAGCAAAACTTGATTAAAATAATACCATCGCTATTTATTGAAAAACGCCCTCTATGCAAATATGGTTCGCGTTATGTATCACGCGTACTGCAGGGGGATACTGTCGGACGTAAAATGCTGATTGCAGATTGCTGGCTGATTGGGCCCGATCAGCATTTTTTGAATCAACGTTTATAGACACTGGGACGTAGGTCTGTATCAATCAATCTAGCACTCTCCATCTAGGGGATAGATGAAATGTGGCTTAAAATGTAGCTAATATATGCCTGATCAATATTTTACCTTATCCCACGTTCGTAGGTTGCACATTATGACCCTAGACCTCGATTTAGGGTCAAAGGTCACATGTGTTTCAATGGGAAGTCAAAAACTAAATTTAACATGGCAAAAAAGTCAATCACAACTTTGATCGTAGATCAATAGTTTTTGAACTGTGACCTTTTGAAAATTACAAGTTGGCCAAAATAGACCATTTTGGTCATATTTTCGCAAAATTGGCACAAAAATGACATGATATCATCATTAAAAAAATATTTTGACTCATTATGAATTGATAAACCATGTTATAATGTTGGTATATAGATGTACCTTACATTACAACACATTTCAAAAATCAATGGTATGTTGATGCCATGGCAACCAGCATTAATATCCTTCAAATCCTTTAAATTTGACTCAGATTTTACCCATTTTCGATGAATTTGAAGGATATTAAAGCTGTTTGCCATGGCATGCGGACACCATTGACTTTTGAAATGTCTTTTAATGTTAAGTTCATCTATAAACCAACATTATAACATGGTTTATCAATTCACATTGAGTCAAAATATTTTTTTAATGATGATAACATGTCATTTTTGTGCCAATTTTGCAAACAAATGACCAAAATGGCCTATTTTGGCCAACTTGTCTTTTTCAAATGGTCACAGTTCAAAAACTATTGATCTACGATCAAAGTTGTGATTGACTTTTTTGTTTAAAACACTCATCCCAACAATATAATATACTTTTCATAGTCAATAGCTCATTTTTTAGTTTTTTTACCATGTTAAATTTAGTTTTTGACTTCCCATTGAAACACATGTGACCTTTGACCCTAAATCGAGGTCTAGGGTCATAATGTGCAACCTACGAACGTGGGATAAGGTAAAATATTGATCAGGCATATATTAGCTTCATTTTAAGCCACATTTCATCTATCCCCTAGATGGAGAGTGCTAGAATTGTTTTCTGAAGGAATAAAACATGCACGGCCTACAGTCTATTAGTGTTGTACAAAGAGGGCTGATTTTTATTAATCCTTATAGGATGTAATACAATTGTAAAAATATACAAATCCCAGTTTTTATCATATATTTTTGTAATTGAGGGCGCTGCCTCCACCACATCTCTTAAATGCGCCTTTATTAAGAGGGCACCGGCGCGGCCCACTGACCAACAAGTTAATCAGTTAATTGAGTGATTGATTTTTTTCTTCAATTGTTTAATAAATTATTATCATCTCTGTCATATTGAATGAAAGGCTCAATCAAAATGCAAACATTTATAAATGCTTGTCCTAAATCATTGAGACGAATGTAAAAATGTGTAGCGATTATCCCCAGTCTACCCTACACACACATAGTCAATCCATCCAGACAGGCTTGCCATAGGCGCAGCAGTGACCAGACGAGTTATTTTAGTTGATCCCTGAAGGTCAAGCCATTCATTCCAACTTCAAACTTCCGCGAACATGCAATGGCAACGTAAAAGACGTACCCACAATCCAGTGTGACACATGATTAGTGTTCCGTTGCCATACCGGAAATTTACAGATCATGTCCAGGCAATTTTGTAAACACTGATTTCTGTATCGTTATATTGCTGGCCATTACAAACAATTATAGTAATTTCTATTTTGTTTTGGTGACTATATTTATATGGTGATTAACTTGAGGCCATATCTGCGTAGAATTGTAGTTCATAATTGTTAAAAATCATTGTTTTTAGAGTCAAAATTGTATTTTTTAAGGGTGTCCTCTCAGCAACTTTTTACCCTAAATCAGGCTGGCAACACTCCTTTCGCCATTTTGTACGGTGTGAGTTCGCCGATTAGGGTTGGCTTGTACTACCGAAAAGGCTGGCAAATCGAACTTTCGCCAGTGTAAAGTGCCTTTCCGAACGGCATTTGTCAAAGTGCCCACGGATCTATATAAAACAAGGACAATGGATTTATTCTGGTATGTCGAGAAAGTTACTAGATGGGAGGTGAGTGTGTAAACCCTGCCTAAAAACTCAGTTGAAGGGGGCCGAATTCTGAAAATGGCGAACCCAGACGGTGCAAAACCACGGGAAGAAGAGGCCAATATGGCAATGGCACTAACGTCAGCTGGTGTACGGAACGAACAGGAAGGCTATGCTTCCGATATGGAGGGGGCTAATGTAGAGGATAGTGCGCTGTTGGCAGCAACAAATGATAAAAAGAAGAGTTGTTTTCAGATAACAAGTGTGAAGGCATCTGACAACCCTAACGATGACAACGAAAGTATGGATGATATGGACGAGAGTAGAGCGGAGGATTTTTCATCCTCGGAATTACTTGATGTCTCCAAAGCCAGTACCCAGACTGACCTTGAAAGGTTAGAACTCGAGGAACATGCTCATTCAACACCGAAAAAGGTGACGATAATGAATAACGTTCCTCCTCCAACGAAGGGCACTATTGTTGTAAATAATGCCAACCAAACTGTTCCTAGTGATGGAACGCTAAAACGAAGAACTGGTAATGAACCACCACATGAACTTCAAAGCCAAACGGCGAGTCGGCCGACCAATGGCAATGGTAATCCATCTAGGTTTAAAGTAGTTAAAGTGCCCAGAATAGAGCCCTTCACAAGGGGTAGATGGACATGTAGGGATTATGAAACGCAACAACCAAAACAAAGTCTAGATAACGTCAGTAGTAGAACTGAACAACCGAATAAAGATCTGCATTCTGGCAATTCAAGTGCGGCGAGTTCTGTGCACGAAAATCAAAATGCAGATAACCAACTTCCAGGGGATAGTTCAGCGTCAGGAACGTCGGAACATACTGGGAATAATTCAAATACATCTAAATCACATCATCATAGAAATAAAACTAGTATATATTCGCATCAGCAAGGAACTCTTGAAGACCATATAAAGGACACATTGTATATGGATACACACTCTGGGGCGCTCTCAACAGACGCTGATTTATCAGAGGATGGAGATGGGTAATTATTTTTGAAATGCTTCAGGTTGTCTGCATCAAAGTTTCTTGGACATCCACCTTTAAGAAGATCTGTCTATGCTCTATTTGGCTTCCTGTGGACAGTGACGTAACTTAACAGGCGCAGCTTTTACGCACGTGTATGCATCTTCCGATTTTCAACGCTCGTGTGTATACGCCAGCGCCGCACGTAGTCGCACACGTTATGTGCTGCAATTAGTAGAATAGGCGGTTACGTCACTGTCTCGTGATGGCCAAATAGACTATATAGCATACTTGTACAAAACTTTTATTTGGAATTAGATATTGGACTAACTAAAGATTGTTCCCTGTTCAGCAGACAGTACATTGTACAAGTAATTATAATCAAAACAAATAAATGTCGATCACTTCAAACCATTCCCTCGCATACTACATGTGGGCGATTCCACGGTAACACGCGTTACATTTAAGCGTGCCATTCTTTATTCTCCACTCTATAACTGTAAAAGTAATTTGAATGAAGTTTTCATCTTTTGTATTGTAATATACCCAAGACTTAAGGCTAGATCCTCATGCTAACACCAATATGAAATATTATCATGTTAATGTACAAGACCGCTCCGAATATCGGTAACACGCGTTACGAAAAAAGACGCACTAAAAAAAATCCTAACTTTGTTTTGCTTGTGTATTTCAACTAACCAACCTACAATCAATTGGTCACTACTGTAAGCAAGTACCTTTATAAGGTTTATAAAACTAGAATAATAACGAGAATTAAAGTTCTCACTTTTTTGTAAAATGCAAAATAGTCGGTAACACGTGTTACGGTAACACGCGTTACACTTTGTCCAGCCATAATTTACTAGCCTTAGATTCTTTATTATATTTCTAAATTAAAATTAATTTTGACTTTGGCAATTGAACTAACAATTAACCATAAATAGTGATAAATAACACTTGAAAAATTGAGGTTTTAGCACGTTTTCCTCAATATGACTCATATTATGAGTTTGGTAAAACACGTTACAACATTTTGATGGCCGATTGTAGAGTGGTGGTTATGAATTTATCTAATTGTTTACTATTTTTAAATAGGGCCTAACTAGAAGAATTAAAATTATAAGTGGCGTAAATTAAAACCAAATCGATAAAGTAAATATTTTCAAAAAAGTGTTGCTCCGGTAACACGTGTTACCATTTTTGGGGTAAGAAAAGTAGAATTTTTTCATAGTAAACATTAGCCAAATGTTGTAACAATTTTTTCCTGAACCTTTGCATGAGCTTTGAACAACATAGAGGTAAAAATAAATATTTTGGAGCAATTTTCAGTTTTTTTGCTCCGTCACATTTTCATGGAATCGCCCATGTATAGTATGCAACTTCAAATGTACATACTTGTATTGTATGCACAGCATCTGTTAGTTTGGAATGCAGTGCATCGCAAGACCCGTTCAACATTTGGATGAATGCGAGTGCTCGGATCGACAATTATTTGTTTTGATTAATGTACAGGGTGTATCAAAAAATTAGGACTCTGTTTCATGACGGTGGTGTAATTCTTATTATAATCATTGGACCATGACCAATTTTGTCTCAAAGTAAAGCCCAATTAATTATTATGATATCCTGAAAAAATAAGATCAATCCGATGCAAAATAAGAAAACTAGCGTAATTTGTGCAACTCATGTCATTTACTGGTTTGTACAATGGGATCTACATTACAGACCAGTAAATAACATGGTTTACGTTTCAATACGTTATAATATTATTGTCAACATAGTAAATAATCTATCAGTCAAGAGCAAAGTTTAGTTCTGGTAATCCATTTAATTCTGGCACAAATCAATACTGCAAGGCTAAAAAAATCCGCAAAACAGATGCATACATATTCAGTGCAAATTAAAAAAGTTTTCTTAAATAGTTCTCGAACCCACTGTGGATGGTTCATTGAGTTACAAATCGAGCACTTTCATGTTACTCGACTGTTACTGTGTGAATTGCCATTGTACAAACTGTTACTGTGTGAATTCCCATTGTACAAACCAGTAAATGACCAGTGGTCATGGTCCAATGATAATAATAATTACACCGTCATGAAACAGAGTCCTAATTTTTTTGATACACCCTGTAGTTCTTGGACAGTTTCTTTCTATGTGATGTTTCCAAGAAAGTATGTTGCAGGCAACTATTATTAATGTTTTCAATGGCTTTTTCCAATTCTCTTTCAGGTCTTTGTTAAGTTGCCAAGCAGATAGTTGTGGTAATAAATGTGACTGAACAAATTAGGTATGGGTCACAGTTATTGCTTAATGCTATCAATTTATCAAATCAATGATATTTTGATACTTTGGTCACACTCGGCGTTTGCCATGTAAACACAATCTGACAAGACACCGCATTTCCGAACAGCATTGAGTGTACACTGCCCAAAACTGAGCATTGTGCAAGGGTGTTTATTTGGAACATGGGGTTAACTCAGATCAGAACA
This sequence comes from Ophiura sarsii, assembly GCA_035610835.1. Classification (NCBI taxonomy): domain Eukaryota; kingdom Metazoa; phylum Echinodermata; class Ophiuroidea; order Amphilepidida; family Ophiuridae; genus Ophiura; species Ophiura sarsii. Next base: position 36,559,811 of record CM069454.1, on the reverse strand, counting down.
TTGAGATTTTTTCAGGCATAATTAATTGATAAAGTACTACAATGTACATGTACCACTACCCAAGTTGGTGTAATACTGTCAAATCAACCAATGGTCAAGCCTCCAAACAAGCGGGCGCCGGGCGTGTTTTACCCCCTGGTTCCCAAGTTTTAGTGCCTGGTATTTCTCCAAAATACATGGCCAGGCGCCAGCAAATTTTGGTACTCTGTCGCCTGGTCTTGCCTTCATAACTATGCTCAATAGTACCTAGTCCTAAATCAATTCAAATGTAACTGAAAATTATTTGCTACAACTACTAACATGTTTTACTGTACAGTTAATGATGTATTGCTGTTCCTATCACAACTATTTCGAGCCCATATTTTATTATAGGGGGTACCATCCGAACTTTGAAGGGCCGTAATTCCGAAACGACTTGGAGTTGGAATTTTATATTTTGCATCATATTATACCCATATAGATAAGCCCTGGAGGATCCCGCGATCGCGGTTTTCTCTCCGTGATTCTCGGGTTTTACCATTTGCCTCGGTTTTCTAAAAGTATGCCGAGGTTTCGCGGAATTGTTGCTTTTTTCCTCAACAAAACAAAATTTCGAATTTCTACACAAAAATCGACCGTAATTAGTCCAAGAAAATCTTGAAATGTCATGTTAAATTTTGATCTATCGTACCAATCATACCAATGCAAACTTGGTTGGGAAAATCCCCCCGGAAAATACCTTTTATTATGTAAACAATGTCTGGTTCCCGTATGTTGTTTTCCCCATGTTACGCCGCGCCGTAAAATTGGTATCATCAATTTGAGATCGCACATGTTCTGACGTAATGCATAATGATTAATGATGCCGCCTAGGTTGCTGGAAACAGGTTTCATAAAGAATTGAATAAGACTCTGCCGCCCTCTACATTTTGTTAATCAATGTAATGTACGGTAATTTTTAGGATCGACTGGGAAGGCACTGGGGGATGTACTCAAGATGGCGGCGCGTGTTCAAAACAAATATTTCTTCGGTATAAAAAATGTCAAAACGGAGGACATTAATTGGAATATTACGCAAATTATGAAACCCCTCTGCCAGGGATAAATTTGGAAATCAATATATTTTCTTGCAGAGAAGAAAAATGGACTATAATTTTATAAAGTAAGCTTATTTACTTTTTAAAGAGGTGATATTTGGGGGTGATTTTTTGGTCACATTTTTGGTCGCGGTTTCTCGCATTTTGTTTATTTTTCGCGGCTTTTCTCGGTTTTGGTTGCAAATCCTGTGAATCACGGTTTTAGTAAACTCGCCTCTCGGTTTTGGCCTAAAAAAATTGCGGGATCCTCCGGGGCCTACATAATCATATAGATGTATATTAGAAATGAATTACAGCCAAATCTGAGAGGTGACCTGTACCAATTTTTTGAATTTTGTTGTTGATTTGACATGGAATGACCCTGTAGCCACTGGCATGCCATCCAACAATGGCAATTAAATAACGGGTACAATTGGGTAGTAATTTTATAAATGAATGATTGATATGCCTTAACAAATCTCAATGTTTCAAATTTCAACAAACCTTGTGTTTCGACTAACTCCCATCTCCCCTAGCAACGTAGTCTACAATTGATGTTTGAGCGTCATAAATGTATTGTAGTGGGAATAGGGCGATCCAAATTCAAGTAAGTTTTTCTTGGAAATTGAAATAGGTTGAGCCATTTTACCAAGGCATACATATTCTTTGAACATTAAACATGATATTTGAAGCATACATTGGACCAATTTTATTCAGAAAAGGTGAAAAATATTAATGAAAATATCTGACGTCCCAGGTGAATGGGTCCATTTCATACATATTTAGCTCTATAGAGCTATTTGTTAATATCTCTTCTGTCATGTACCAGCCAGTTGCATAAGTACTACAATATAACATCAGATTTATACTAGAAAACAAATTGGAGCAGCGTATCGCGTGCATTGATGGAAGTGCACACAACCATATAAGAGTGATAATCTCAGACCTTGTGCTATTATCTTTGTGCTGCGTGCGTGTTGTTCATTCAATTTTTAATCAGACTACTAGTACTACCAAGTCGATGTGTTGGAATGTCTCTTCTTACTGATCACCAATGATTTGTTTAAAGCCCCAATAGGAATCCAAGTGCTTTTTCAACACAACCCCACAAGGGCTACGACGTGAGAGAGTTTTGACAAAAATAGCTCTTGAATTCTTTGATGTGAGCATTTTGCTATTGCCAAAATTGTGTTCACACTTTGAACAGAGTCTAACTTGTAAACAAGGGGAATTGCACCATGCATCAGCACACTGATGCTTTGCCCCTTGTTTTTTGACCCCTGAGGCAGTGTTGTGTACAGGGTGAGTAAAAAACCCAGCAATAGTAGAAAGAAGCCATCTTGTTTTCAAAACCAAGTTTAACTTATTAAAAGTCGCAAGAATGATATATACCCCCTCCTTGCCCCCTCCCTGCCCCCCCCCCCACCAAAAGGTCCCTGCCCGCCCGAAATTCCCAGCCTTAGTCGACACCACAACAAATGATTAAAGTACAAATGTACAGGACATTTGAATTGTGTACAGTAAAGTGTCTTTATAATCAAGATCATTCAATCTTTGGTCAGTAGCCAATTCCATGAGTAATTTTCAATGAATTGTGTTCAGTGCATTGCAGTTTACAAACTTATATTTACTGAAAAAAATTGAAATTGAACTTAACTCCCCGCTATGGTTTTGATAGGGGAGGAAAATGGATCAAATTGTTTGTGGAAAATCACTCTTCGCCAGTTCTGCTGTTCCGGGGATCAAACCCGGGCCGCCTAGGCCTAATAAACAAATGTTTTGTTTCCGGAAACATGCTGACAAAAAAGAGGGACTGTCAGTAGGGGAAAAAATATCTTTATTTAAAATAAACATTGAACTTTTGACACTTAAACTTGTATCAGTAGAATCAGAAGTATATTCTGATTCAGAAGATGAATTGTTTTACCTATTCAGACGACATATTGACGGTAAAATCAGCAAAAAAGGGACTGGAATCGAGCACAAAACTGTGCACATTAAAAAAAATTAAAAAAATTACACCTAACACATTTTGGCGCAGAAATTCCAATTTAATACAACATGATCATCATCGGAGATCTAAATGATTTAATGAAAGAAAATTGGTTAGGTTTATAACGAAGCCCGATTTTATTCATTTTAAATGTATTTTACAGAATGGATATTTCTAGATGATTCGATCGGTCGCCAAATTTCATCATGTAAATAAATTGCAAAGCTTCCGAATTTTGACCAACATTTGTTTAGATTAATGTTAAAGTATCTAATGAATTCTGAAGTTTTGTGTACTTGCGTTACACTGTAGACATCACAATCTAAACGCCAACTTTCGAGGCAAATTTCATGAAAAAGTGCAACTTTTAATTTTTGGGAAATGCGGAATAAGGTTTGGATTATTATGTTAATTATCAAATGAATTCTGAAGTTTTGTGTACTTGCGTTACACTGTAGGTGTGCCTCCTAGTTCCCTCTTTTGAATGGTTTTTCGCCAGTCAAACGGACAACACTGAAGTTAGGGGGTCTTGCATGATCAATACAGGCCACCTTTAGAATTGTCATAAACATTCTCAGTATCGATGTTTTCAATCGAAATCGGGTATTTTATCGTGTAGAAACGACCGCGATAGGGCATGCAGAAGACACGATTTTCCTTTCATCGATCAAAATATTCAATGAACACTGAACAGACATGGTGTGGTAGCGCATTGAGTTTTGCGATAGGGTTAATATAAAGTTTGAATATTCATGTCAAAGTAAAGTTTGGAAATGTTGCAGAATTCATGGAAATATGTACATGTACATTAAAATTGACCTTCGGCAAAATGGGAATGTACATTTTTTATTCTCTCAATTTGAACTGAAAAAATACGAACGGGAGATAGAAAATAAATGTTATTTTGTTAAAATGTTGATAAGGCCCTTCACAATTGATTTTGAGTTTCCTGTTGCCGCCTGCGTCCGAAATTGAGAATTTCAAAATATTTAATTATTTCATTTTTATTTAGGATTTTCGCCTCTAAAATGACTTTCAATCAACTTTATTTGCTACTTTCTGACTGATTTCATATCAGCTATGATGATTTACAAACATAGAACATGAATGCATTATTACTTGGGTATCAAATTAATCATTTTTGGAAAATAATTAAATGCAGAGTCCTCGATATAAGGGTAGTGAAATTGGTTGTGACCACAAAATAATTAGTTTCAAAATATAGAAAATAAAAGATAATTAATAATTAATAATTAAAAGTCACCTCGTCCCTTTTTTTAAACCTGCAACAGGAAACTCAAAACCAATTGTGAAGGGCCTAAAATGTTTACGGTCAGCAGGTTCTTTTTAGGGCCAGTCGGGTTTCCGGAAACAAACATTTATTTTTATTAGGCCACGTTATACACTATACAGTTAAAGGTAGATGTTCTGATTGCTGGCCCTATTTCAGCTTGATCTTTTTTCCATCCTTAAAATTGTCACATTCCAAAGTCTGAGTTGCAGAACTCCAATGGTTCTTATTTTAGAAGCACAAGGTCACAAGAAATGTGCCCATTGAGTAATACAACTGTCACTGGTAATACACAAAGAGGCGGGTGTAGCGTACGATTTACCCAGTGTCGCATCGTTAAATGTTCCACACTTTGCAGAATTTGCTATACAAGTGTATACAGTATTTATATAGCAGTTTTATACTATGCATTTCAATGTAACAGTGTATCATTTTGAATGAACGGTTGGAATTTGACTAACAATTTGGTACACACATTTTTTCACATAAATCGATAACCACCTTTGGCAGTAATTCACCACATTTTAGCCTATAATTTCTAAATGGAACAGTTCTGGCCCCTAAAATTTTGAAAATATGGGGATTCTTCTGATATAAAAAAAACACCTTCCGGACGGTTGGCGTAGCTACAACCCTGGTCGGTGCACCCTTTCTACAGATGACCTGTTATTTACCTTTTAAATTTCTTCTTTTCACTTTTAAGGAAAAAATATAAATTTTAAAATATTTACGTTATCGCCTAATATACAGTATACGGGGATGTGCCGCTCTAATGGGTCAGTTTTTTTGCAAAAAATCCCTAAACATGGGGTATGATTTGTGCTGGAAAATCCCTAATAGTGGGGTCACTTTTTACCAATATGGGTCTATTTTCGCGAAAACTTGTGAAAATTTGTTCTATTTTCCTGATAATTTGCAAAAATTGGGTCTAAAATGAAGCAAAATCCTTAGAAATGGGTACCGTCTTTCCAAATACACCCTTAGAAATGGGTAGGGGTTTTGAATCTCCAGCGGCACCCACCAGACCAAACCAAATCCGAGTACCCCCCCCCCCCCCCCTGTTATCACTTGACATTAGTGGATGACAGCTAATGATATTGGATACACTTACTTGGCTTTATAAATTAATGTCTGAAACAAATCTCAATGTTCAAACTAACGTTGTGTTCCAACTGACCCCCATCTCCCCTACATACTTTGTAGACAATATTTGACTGCCCCCCCACACATCGCATCCCCAAGGATGGCAATTCCCCTTTACGCACCAACACTCGCTGGTTAAAAACCGTGAACAAATTACATGCGTTTTATTTTGAAACAGCCTTGATAACCACTTGCCCTTTTTAGTTGGTCCCGTTGTAATCCCCAGACGCAATTACTTAGTGGCCGGATTGTAACTATTTGTGACATATTGCCGGGTATATGATTGCCCTGGGGAGAAGGCTAACTAGGAAACACCCAGTCAATTGTCGCTCAATATACCCCCACCCCCTACTCTGTGTTGACTCATTGCTTCCATTGTATATTAGCACGTCTCCGATATTTTAGCCCCTTGCGTTTCGCAAAATATCCCTTTTGTTATAGTTTGATCAGCTCCAAATTGGCGAGTCTCCTTACAGCGGTGAATTGATGGAAGATGTACATAAACGCAACAAAGCGTACCATGCATTATGCGTGATGCATGCATGCGGCTAACACTACGCGTGCGTATGGCCAACATTATGTGCATATGTTTGGATTACTTTTGCATGTTTCTCACCGATGTGGAACTGACTCAAAAGTACTTTAAAAGCTGAAAATGTGTGGTTTTATTTTCCCGCTTTTCGCGCAAAATCTTTTTCTGCAAAAATTATAACGCGCGAAAAAATATTGTTTTCAACATTCATGCAGTGCATCCAAATGGTTGCCTGCGAAGAAAAAAAAATCACGAAATGTCTATGATATCAAAATCCGCGAAAATATCTGTTCACTAAAATATTGGCTTTTACAGTAATGTATAGGAAAGATATTTCTAGGGAATACAAAATAAGGGCCAAAATGTGGATGTGTACGCGAAGACAAACTAGCCTACAGAAGGATGATGTGATTTTAGTGCTGTTGCCATTGTATATAAATTGTTATTTTTGAAATCCTTTTTTGTGCAAGTATCATTCAAAATTCCATAGCATCCATTTAGAATCATAAGTATGCTGTGATGCACCACCTGAAATTATTTGGAATAAAAATCGTTAGCAATTTCATTGGATATATATAATGCATTGTACGGATTCAGCCAAAACTGACATACAGTACAGTAACCAACTGTATATCACCTAGTCCCAGATATCACATTGAAAAATAGAATGATTGAGGCTAGCTCACTCTTCTTTAAAATAAACCATATTATGTCAATACATTGATGATTGTTCTGACACATACCCAGTTAGCCTACTTTCTGTTGTTGTCTGTGTCACATTAATCTCATCAGCCTCTGCATCTCCAATGACACAAACCAACCATGCTCACCTTTTCTACTGTAGTATTATCATCCCTCTGCTTACCAATAGGCGACAGACAGGCCTGGAATTTTTTTTGATTTCCCGGCAAGCTAACCCAAATTTCCCTTCGAAATGGAAAATGTCCCACTATTTCTTACATCTTTAATGAAGTGCAAACTTTCCATCCAATTGCCCAAATTGCCTGACAAGGAGCTTCCAAATTTCACATTTTAACCACGCCTCCCCTGTTCTACAGGTCTGACCACTTTAAAAAAAAAAAAATTCAGGTGGTTGTTTTTTGTTGGAATTTTTGAAAAATGTTGACAAATCACCAACATTTTCACGAAAATGAAAAAAATACACCAGATAACCCGTACATACCTGAGAGGTCTGTTTGCCCGTATAACACTTAACAGGGTTTTATTTAGTAACATTATCTATACCTCTAGATTTAACATCAAGCGTAACATGTTTACCTGACATGAATATTTTGCAAATAGTGGTAAAAATGAGAATCTGTGAAGCTTTTTCCAAGAAATGTTGGTATTTGGAGGGAAATTTGTTGCAAATTTGATAAATATTTGGCTCTTTTGGCCTAACTTGGCCTAATGTAAAGATTTGTGAATAATTGAAATTTGATTTTCTTCCCAGGAAATCAACATTTTTCCAGCGCTGTGACATTGACTGGTAAAACAATTTATTGAACTTGATTATTATGGGGTGGGTATCCAGTGCCCTTAAATTGAATGGATGGATGGTCGTGTTTGTCCAGACAGTACAGAAAGCATGGAAATATTGGCTCAAGTGTAGCCTGTATGTAATGACACCAGTGTCAGTCATATGATGTAATAAGATGGATCATGAAATGATAAAATGTAGCCCAATTGGGCTCCATATACACAGCAATTAGCCCTCGAAATCCACAAAATAGTCCCAGTGACAAAATATTTGTCGATAGGAAAATGTTTGCATGAGGACTGATGAAAATTGGCTTTGTAATCAAAGAAAGTATTTTGAGCCCTGGCCCAAATGGACACAAACTTCAATAAAAGTTAGCCCAAATTGGGTTTGGTATTGGTAACACTGGGTACAGATGCTTTTAAGGAAATTGAAATGCAGAAACAGGCAGGCAGCAGCAAACTAAACAAGTTCTGTAAACACATTTTATCCTTGTTTTGTATCCTGTGGCCAGGATTTTTGATAATGGAAAAACAGTGTGACCTAGCTCCCGGGGGGGGGGGGGGGCACTCAACTTTTTTTTTGGGTAGGGGTGTGCCGCCAAGGATCTCAAAAAGGGGGGGCTACAGAACTGAACTGAGTGGATTTTATTACGAAAAATAGGGTCTTAGGAACTGATTTTTTCAAAAAATTAGGTCTTGAGAACTGGCCTATAGTTAAATTTTGATTAGTAAGAAGGCACATTTTCAGGTTTTTTTGGTTTTAGAACGCAACATTTTCGAATTTTTTGAATTTTCAATAAAATTGGGGGTCTTAAGAACTGATGCAGGCTCAAAAGGGGGTCATAAGAGCTAGCAGCAGAGGGTGAAAAAGGGGGTCTTCAGCGCGGCACATACCTATACCCTTTTCCAATGTCAGTGCCCCCCCCCCCCCCCCCCCCCGGACCTAGCTAGCTAGGGGTCCGGTTAAAAAAAATAGAAGCCTGTACAAATATATCGTTGATTCAATGCATTTGTCTTGTCCAGATTTATAATGTTCTGTTTTTAATTTGTCAATGTGTGAAGTGATCGGATTATCTTTCCTTAATCCCTTTTCAAAGCGAATCAATATTTCATTATCACTTCAGAATCTATGGGTGTCTGTGTTCTATTGATTTTTATGTCACTATATGCAGGCATGAGAATTTTCTGGTATTCTAAAGCTTACCCTTCTCTTTTTTTAATAGGATTTTTTCTTTTGTTTTTCCAAATCGCTGCACTTATAATTTCAGCCTATTTTTCTTTCTTTCTTTTTCTTCTTCATGATTTTGCATTCTCATGCCTGTATATGATTGCTATTTCTTTTTGAAATTGCTGCTCTATAATATTAATAATGCTCGCAGTTAAATTCAAAAAACTGGAAAATTACGGTTATACATGTAGCGCCTATCTTGGGAGAAAATTAATGTTGTGTTTCTATGGGAGCTCTTTTCCCCGTTACATAAATGGATCAAAGGGTACTTGGAAAAAGCCGTACGTCCAGTGGAAACACACCAATAGAGGTCCTCAAAGACCTTTTTAAATTAAAAGGTAACCAGAACAATGTTTGGGATTTTTTAGAAACAGGATTCATACATTGCACTCTCCACATTTGTTTTTCAAGTTTTGTCCAAGCCTGCATACATGGTCAGGGGTTCATGTCTTGGAAAAAATGGTGGGGGGGGGGGGGGGGTTCTTTTAAAATACCTCAGGATGGGTGTTATGATAAAACACTGACAGCCTGTGGACTGAGACTTAGTCTCAGCCTGTGAATAATGTCAGCATTTTAGCAGTCTACAAATGTTTCTGAAGCTTACAATGCATCTAATTGTGAATCAACTGTTTTATTGCATCGCTTTAATTGAGAACAATTACTGACAAATCACACTAAAATAGCCTAGCACTGGCGTAAATTTAGACTAGAGTTGACACATTAACACCAAAAATAGCCTAGTTATAGTAACATGAACAGGTATTGGATGTTACACCAAAATAGTGCAGAAGGATTTAGACCTAGATAAAATTCTAAAAGCATTCAGACCTATTTGTTTGAGCCACATCACAACAAAGATAGCCTAATAAAAGTAGACCATTTGATAGAACTGATTCCATGATGTCGACAGTTTTAGCAAAGGTATAGTTACCGTTTTTGAATAATTGCAGTGTAGCATATATATATCTTTGTTCAGTATAGTGATTAAAACCCTAACCCCACTAGGTTTTACAACATCATACAGCCAGCAGCACCTGTTTGCTGTTCTTCCCCATCTGACTCATATGCTCAGTTGGTAGATTATGGTCTAGAGATCCAGAGGTCCCAGGTTCAAATCCTGGATGGTCAGTGAAAATGTTACACTGATTATCATTTATATAATGTGTGGAGTTAAATATAAATAATTTAGGCCAAGAAAAAAATCTTGTCTCACATACCCTGCACGTAAAAGTATGTGGATTCTATCTTGTGGCACGATCCGGCGAGCTGTCAAATGGTCTTGGAGAAGTTAACTTTTTAGAGCTCCCCCGTTAGCACAATCATTAAAGTCGTCCACCTGCCACGCGGCCAGTCCAGGTTCGATCCCCGGCGCCGGCGAACAGTGATCTTTCCTCCCAAATTTGACCCGTTTTTCTTCTCTGATAGTTTAATTGTCAAAAACCTGACTAGGAAGTTAGGGTTAAGCATGTAGCTATTTTGTCTAATTTAAGCATAGCTATTGTGTCTTAGGCCATATTAAAAAAAATCTTTGGTCTCAAAAAGCTCTTCAGTTTTTCAAAACCTAATTTTTTTTTATTTTTAAATATGAAATATTGAAATCCTTGTAAAAGTGATCTTTTGTATTTAAAATGATGTGATCAATGAAAATCTGAAAAATCAGTGACATTTTGGGATTTTATTTTATTAAAAAAAAGAAAAAAAAAGAAAAGATTTTTTAAGATTTTTGATTTTCTAATGCACATCAATAAACTAACATGCGCGGGAGCTTTGAGACAAATGATTTTTTGAATTTAGCCTAATAGCATACAATGTAGCTATTTTCCTAAATGTATTTGAGTATGTGAGACAGACCTTTTTGTGTGTATTTTTGGCCTTACTCAATGAGAAATACTCATCGATTTACCCACATGATGAATTTACTTGTTTACATTAATATTATTTCCGAAAACCTCTTCCTACGCTTCTTAGATTGGAAGATGTTTAGGGTTGAACTGAAGGCCTATAGATTAATATAATGGCCGATCTGACTCATTAGCTCAGTTAGTATAGCATAGCGCTGGTCTAGCGATCCAGAGGTCCCAGGTTCAAAACCTAGATGGTCAGTGAAAATGTTTCACTGACTATCATTTTTATGATGTGTGGAGTAGAGAAGTAAATAATTTACTCTTTTCTAGACAGTTTTGCCCCGCATCTTACCACTTTCATTTTGATGATTGGACTTCAGAATAGACTGTGACCAAAGACACCAAATCCAAACTACTATTATGTGACGTGATCAAGCGGAATGAGTCGTATGTCGGGAATACTGATTTTGAGTTACAGGTAAAAAGAAGTGACAAATTCTTATTTTTTACTTTGCTTTCTCAGTTGGTATTATGGTAATCTGTTTGTAACTTTAAAACTAGAAGTTTGATTTTAAGTGGGGTTTGGACCATACTGTAGCATTTTCCACCTGCCTTTGAATGATGGACAAATATCCAAATTCAAAACTGCCGACATGTGACTTTTTTCGCTTGATCACATCACATATAATTATATACAGCAGCAGCACCCTCCAACGTGCCAAGTATCACATAAAAACCGCTTGCAGCTTTATTGGCTTCAGTCCAATCTATCACTACTAAAGCCATTGATTTTGATCATGGATTTGTCTTGATAATTAGTTACGTAGACCAACCTGTCTTATGACCAACAGGTTGCTATTTACATCGCTAGCGAGATTCCACAATACAATTTTTTTCACTGCATTTAATTTTTGTGCAGATTATTGATAGTAATAAAACCGAAAAGCTCAACAAGTGCATAATTTTAATATAAGTATAGATCTTTTAATATGGTTCATTGTAAAGGAACGCAACATTACGAATTAAAGCCCAAGATTTTGTAATACTTGATACCTCTCACTTAGAGTATGTTGACTATTTGATAAAAAGTCAGCTCTCAAGGACACGGCCTCTATCCATCAGGTGAAAAATCCTCTTCTGCAGGTCTGATGTGATTCAATCAGAATTTGCATAATTTTGGACAATTTATGGATTTGTTTCTTCCAATTTTGTACGCGATTTAAAAAAAAATGTCAACCCCAAAAATGGTTTTTATCTACATTATTTTCTAGTGGGGGGGGGGGGGGGGGGGGGGGAGGGGGGGGGGGGGGGGGGGGGAAGGCTTAGGGATATTTGGTTCACATTCTTCTAAAAGCACTAAATTTTGCCCATAAGTTGCTTATGCCATACTCTTTTTGATGGATGCCAACATTTGAGACTTCTGGGACGGTCCATGTTGGCCAATTCCAATAATGTGGATCAAAATTCAAATTGCTTCCATTAAGCTGACAAGCATACCAAATTGTTTGTTTGAGCACAAGGATTCTAAAAATGTTTTGTTTTCCCAACTTCCGATGTGGTCACTAAGATTTTGAGGAAAACGTAGGGTCAAAATTTAAACATTTGAACGATTTTGACAAACGATATCTCAAATTGTTCGTTTGATCACAAGGGTTCAAGAAATGGTAGTTTTTACTACCTGGAGTCGTTTTTGTGCCTTATACAGGGTCAAAAGGTCACAATCCCTAATACGCCTATAGAAATTGTTTTAAAATGGATTTTGATTTATTTGAAAATTCTTCAAATGTTGGAACAAAATTACTTCGCCCTAAAACCTCTGGAGTTGGAAAATCAACTTCAGTGTAATTCAATAAAGTATACGTACACAATATACGTATACTTTATTGAATTCATCCGCCATTGACCGTTCGTCGCTATAGGCGTTTTAAGTTTCTTACTTGTTGGCAACATTTTGATTTTTACCTTACACAATTTAGGTAAATATGTTTTGAAGAACTTAGGCCTCTTTTGAGAAAATTCTACACTTCCGTTATTTTCAACAAAACATAAACTTGAGATGGATGGAAAAGTGGACGTGCAGACCAGAGCCAAAACCAGACCCAGACTTTGAGACTTTACATAAACCATCAAAACTAAAACTTTTGTATTGAGGTAGAAGTTGTGATCAAGTAATTGACTGGTCTGGTATTTAGGTCATCCAGGGGTCACTTGCAGTTGCAGTCAACTGTACTAGGTCGGTAGACAGTGTTGCTGGGGTAGAATTATTGCCCACTTTGGGCAAAAATTGGAGAATTGTTTAACTGTCTCCCCACATATTTGTTGGCAAGTTAGTAACTCAAGGTTATTGGTTCAATGATGGGATTTATTTTTTTACGGAAATGGACCCCCCCCACACACAAAAACCAACAAATCAAAATTGACGGACTGACCTACCCTACCTGAGAGGTCTGTTTGCCATAGAGGCCTTCCCCCCCCCCCCTCCCGTCGCCTGAGCACAAGAAAAATAAGGCTCAAGGAACTGGGTTTATTTTGATTCAAGACAATACTTTATCGTGCAATAATCTACTATTATATAACATTTTCCCTGTTGTCAACCAACATTTGAACTACTTACTTACTTTTCCTTCATATTGGGCTACTTTTCACCCACAAATTGGGCTCCTTACCGTCATGGATTGGGCTGCCTGAATGAAAATACTGGCAACACTGTAAACAGTAACTGTAAAAGTGGTAATTTTCGCACGATCACATTTTTAAAATTCGCGATTTGAAGGTTCATTTCATAGATTTAAATACCAAAAATTATTTTTCGGAGCGCGAAAAGCGTGAAAATGTAGCGCGAAAATGTCCATGTTTACAGTACACATTGTACTTTCCATTATGGATTGGGCTACCTGAAAGAAAATACTGGCAATTCTGTAACCATTAATACACATCAAATACCACTGGCGAATTGGGCTACTTTCCTTCATGGATTGAGCTGCCTGAATGAAAATACTGACAACACTGTAAGCAATTTCACATTGTAAACCACTCACAAATTGGGCTACTTTGCATCATGGATTGGGCTGCCTGAATGAGAATACTGGCAACACTGTTAACAAGTACACATTCATTGTATACCACTCAAAAATTGGGCCACTTTCCATCATGGATTGGGCTGCCCGAATGAAATTACTTGCAACACTGTACTTTAAAAGTAGAAATTTTCGCGAGGTGTTTTGTTGTTGCGAATTTTGCGAATCAATCCTCATCCGCGAAAATATAAACTCGCGAAATGATTGACTTCCATCGACTTTTGTTCACAAATGTTGAAAATCGCGAAAATAAAAAATAGCGATATGCCTGTTATGACCATATTCGTGAAAATATCTTATCGCGAAAATATTGACTTTTACAGTAAGCAATTGCACATGAACCACTCACACATTGGGCTACTTTCCATCATGGATTGGGCTGCCTGCCTGAAAGTATTAGCAACACTGTAAACAAATACACATTGTATACAGTCAGTCTACTATTTTACCAATATGATGTGGTCAGTTATTCGTGGCACACATATCTTTATAATGAGTAATGTGAGATACATTTTGGTATACAGGTCTTTATGTGCAATGTATTTGCGGTTTTTCCCCAGCTGTCCTATCAAAGCACTGCCCAGGACTGAACTCTATGAACTACATTGTACTTTATTGGGCCAAATAAAAATAGGTTACTCTTTGTAGCTTCTGAAAAAGAATGGTTTGTGGGCAGGCTAGGGGAGGGCACTAACTAGTAACCATGCTGTCCAGCTGCCTCTAGTCTTGTGTGTAATTTCACTGTCACACAATTGAACAAACACCCTCTGATACTTCGCCTTGCCGAAAACCGCTCCCATCTGAGAACCGACCAATGCACGGTCTACTGATATTGGATTTACCAAAGAACTGCGCTTTAAGCACACTAGGGACGATGCTTTTTATGCATAATTTTGCATCACGATAGTATCACACCCCTTCATAACGCGCTGATATTGAATTGGCCACCTGTAGATCTAGAAACATGTGAAGGCGATATTTCTGTGGCTGTGTAAGAGTTACTAGTTAATCGTAAATAATGACCAAATTATCTGTCCCTGTTCAGACGTATAAAGGCTTTTTATTACAGGATATTGAAAGATAGGAAATAGCATGGAAATAATCACATAATGGGCAATTCCATGGATTGGTGATATGACTTGAAAATTTTAAATTCAATTCGGATGCTTATTACCCATTTTATTTTATTGTATACACTTGTATATATAGGTATGGGATAAACAAATGTTTGAAGGATTTTTTTGTAAATTTCAAGGGCATAAGGGCATGGGCGCTTAATAGGGATGATACGGTACTTGGTATTTATCGTGTCTGCCACCCCCCCCCCCCCCCAAATAATTTTCTCATTATGCATGCATCCAGTTTTTTTGATGTAGCATAGTGCAACAGTATGGAGGTCGAAAGGTCAAATCCAATGAAAGTACCGTGACTCCCCTGTCGAACTGCTTTCCGGTTCGATGTTTTGATCTGACTCATTTGCATCTTTCCCGGAGATGCGGGCATTCCAAACTGAACTATTTCCAATATTTCAAACTAGAAACACGGGTCGCACCGACGTGACGTCACCCCATGTCACGCGCCAGCCCGTCACCTAAATTTCGCTTGGACACCTCGAAAGACGTGTTTCTGTCGGAGCTCCCGTATAACTGGATTTTAGGATCTTGAGTTGAGAGTTTGTCACGTGGCGTGCCTAATTCGTGTGGGTGATAAGTTTCCTGGATTTTATACGCTTAAAATCGGCTCGTTTTAGTTTCATTTCGGACCTTTTAAGTACCAAAATTCATTTAAAAACTGAACGTAAAATTCTAATTTTCCGAGGAGTCCGCCATTTTACTTGTGACGTATACAATATGGCGGCTCTTTGTTTTTAGTAATAATATTTTTCCGCAAGTCCGGATACGCTTTGGATCTTTATTGAACTCGTACTGGATCGCTGGGATTATTATTTGTGATGGACGATATCGTTTATGGATCTTGGTGATGTATCTTTATATAAATCGATGTAGTCTGTGTAATGTAGTTATTAACGTGTATACCTATTTTATGTATCCTTACAGCTTTACGTAAGCCCTCTGTGACATATTATAGTTGAGTCACGGATAATCCCCCCAGTGGTAGATAATTCCGTGTTATATATACGCGTTTGACTGAATTTGTATCTTTATTCACTACATCAATAGATTGATTATAATTCGTCTTACTACATTACTGAATCAGCCCAGCAGCTTAGTACTTTTCGCCGCTTAGCGCTTGGTTTATTACCTATCTACGTTCTACTTATACAGTGTTCTGTGTTTACATAATCCAATCATGTCGCACCAATGTTCCGAGTGCCCTGTTCTTATCCCCGATTGGGATTTACATGTATTATGTCTTGCCCACCGATCGTGCTCTCGAGCAGATCAGTGTGATTCCTTTTGTAAGGGTCTTACTCCTGGTCACTTTGATGCCTTGGAGAAGGGTTTTACTAAGGGTTTACGCACTCGCAGTATCAGTATTGTTAATGTTGTAGGTAGAAAGTCCGTTGGTACGCCCGACGGCCTCCTTCTCACGGGGGAGGGGAGCTCTGTAACAGGAGCTTCCGTGGCTGTTTCAGCTAACGATCAGGCTCGGTCTGATCGGCATGTAGAAACGGTCGGCGTGAGTGGTGGAAAGACGGGACTGGTCCCCGTTAAGTACGCTACTCCGTCAGGCGAGCTAGGCGAAAGCTCGGGGGTTATGTCGACCCCTGAGTTAGTACCTTTCACGCCGGGTGCCAGTAGCAGCGGTCCGAGAGAATCGGTGCCCGCAGCTACGGCGCTTTCTGCCAGTGAGAGTGTGGGGTTCGCCCCCGCACTAGTAGCTGGTTCGCTGGCGGTGGGAGTTGCCCTAGCTACCTCTGGTAGTATGGGTACACCTACCAGCCAGTCGGTGGTAACAACGATGGCGGGCGGCCCTGAGCCTGCCGTTGTTTGTTCCGCTAGTAGAACTCTCAGAGATCTACCCCCGCCCCCCGGTTTTCCTGTCGGCTTACGATTAGCCACGGTTGATAACCAGGGAGGGATTAGTCATAATCGCCCTATTCAGGCAGGATTGAGTGCTCACTCGTCCACGCCGAATGGTGGTATTATGTCTAGTGGATTTGCCAGTCATTATCCTCCCGGTCATGGTGACCGAGGATTAGGACAAGCTTATCCCATGATGAGTACCATTCCAACTGCTTCGGTGGTCACGGATAATACTCATGCGTTCTATTCTAACGCTCCTATGCAGCAACATGCTATGTTGCAGCAAGGGGGGGGTGTGAGTGGTTACGCAACAGCGGCAGGCGGTATGCAGAGTGCAGGGCCCTGGGCCCAGTACCAAGCATATCAGCCTTGGGCGCAAGCACCAGCATGGCAAGGGTCGTACAACCCTTTGCTTACGCAGGCTGCTAGCCCTCCCGCTTATCCGTACGGTGTAGGAGCTTGGCAGTACGGACAGCCGCCGGGTATGGTTTACCCGTGGCAGTCTGGACAGCCAGCCGGTATGCAACTCGCCTCTCAGGCGCAGTATGCACCGCCTCCTCAAGTTCCGTCGGTAGTTAGTGCTGGGAATCCTACGGTGAACCCTGTTCGCCCGGATCTCGGCGGGAGTATCCCCTCTTCATCAGTACCAATCCAAGTCCCTGTGCCGGTTGCCGGCGTGGTGGATATGGATTTGTGTTCGGATGATGCCCGTCCAGAGAGTGAGGATGAATCCGGGTCGGATTCGTCTGACTCTTCGGCCGAGGGAAAGGGATCGGGAGAGGATGATGAGTCGGATTCCGACGAATCGGTACCTCTACCCCCGCTACCAGCTGAGGAGAGAGCTAATGGCTTTCCGTTAGACACGCACTCGATCCTGTCCCGCGTTGCGCGGGACCTAGGCATAGCCTACGAGTCGCGTCGTCCAGCGGTCACACCTAGTGTGTTTAGCGCTACGTGTCCATTACTCTCAGAATCAGTTGAGCCAGCGCTGACTCTTCCTGCAGACTTGGCGTCTGTCTGGGAGGCGGCGAAATCTCCTCCGTCTAAGAAGGCCTACAAGAAGGGCTGTCTAGTGACCGACGATGATTTCAATACGTATCTCAAGGTGCCTACCATGGACCCAGAAATACAAAAACGCCTACCAGTTGAGGGAAAAGCTCATGATCACGGAACGTACTCCCCGTATTGGGAGGAGTGTCTAAAGTCGGTTGACAGTCGCTTGCGGGCGTCTATCAGACTTTCTGCATTCAGTTCTACCGTTGCGGAACACCTTACCAGGTTGACTGCTTCAGGATCAGGCTCGGCGTCGGAGATTGCTCGTGAGGCGTATCTGTTGTCAGATCTCTCTCACAAATCCTTGCAGTCTTCGATGTCCGCGGCTCACAGGCTTACATCTCTACGCCAATCGAACGCTCTCTCCCTCCTGAGCGCGACCTATGGGCAGCAGTTCGCTGACTCGCTCAATAAGGTCGAGCTCTCTACTCAGGGATTTCTTTTCGGAAACCGTTTCTGCGAGCTGGTAGAACAGCGAGCTAGAGAGGTTCTCGATGAGAAGTCACTGGTAGATACGGAGGCGGCGTTGAAGAGCCAGAAGAGGAGGAAGAAATCGAAGAAATCTGGTAAACGGAGATCTTCGACGAAACCTTCCACTTCGGGTTCTTCTGGTGCGGTACCTTCAGTAGCCTTGCCCGCTGCCGCTTCGACTCCTTCCGGTGGGAAGAGACGTCGTGGTGGACGGGGGAAGACTTCTGGTCCAGCAGCGTCTAAGGGCAGTAAGCGCCCTAAGACCTCTGGTAAGAAGTCAACTCCCTGAGGGCGCGGCGCCTGCCATCCACTCGTCCGGGGAGCTCTTAGCTCCTCTGCAGACGGTGGTGTCACCGGTGGACTCATATCCACCGGTGGGCGGGCGCTTGCTTCAGTTCAGCGCGGAATGGATCACCATTTCGCCGTCCAACTGGCTTCTGGAGACGGTAGAGCGGGGTTACAAGATCGAGTTTACTCTCACCCCGCCACCGCACTCGCGTCGCAGGCAAACACATTTGCCAGCCGACAGAGTACTTCGATCACTCCTGTTGAACGAGGTAGCGTCCCTTGTGGACAAGAGGGCCATAGTTCCTGTCTTCCCCCCGTTTCACGGGGGTTTTTGGTCTACGTTTTTCCTAGCACCAAAGAAGACGGGCGACTGGAGACCAATTCTCAACTTGAAGCCGCTGAACAGGTTTATCAAACCTCAGCGCTTCAGGATGGAAACATTGGCCTCCGTCCTCCGCTGCCCGATCAAAGGCTGTTGGGCAGCGTCCTTGGACCTCAAGGATGCTTACCTTCACGTTCCGATTGCTCCCAAGGACCAGAAATGGTTGCGTTTCCAAGTACAAGACCAGGCGTACATGTTCACATGTCTGCCCTTCGGCCTCTCCACAGCGCCCAGGGTGTTTACCCGGGTAGTGAGAGAGGTGGGAGCATACTTGAGACGCCGGGGCGTCAACATTTGTCAGTATCTGGACGATTGGCTGGTGTATGCGAAGTCTCGAGAAGAGACAGCGCACCACATACAGCTAGTCATCCAGGTGATTACGCGACTGGGTTTTGTAGTGAACTACAAGAAATCCAATCTCGTTCCGACACAGTCTCCGATATACCTCGGGGCACGACTAGACCTGTCGAAGGGTCAGGTTATGCCTTCCCTGGCACGAGTACACAACATGGCTGCCTGCGCTCGAATCCTAGCGGAAGCGAGTGTGGCGCCGGCGGTAGCATGGCTCAAAGTATTGGGCCTCATGGCCAGCATGGTAGATCTGATCCCGCTTTGTCGGTTCCATATGAGGATAATTCAGATTCACCTGCTGGCGCACTACAAGCCAAGTGTTCACTCAGTGTCCAGAATGGTTCCTATCTCAGACCTGATCAAAGAGGAACTCCACTGGTGGTACCAACCTGCCAACCTGACATCGGGGATGGTTTTTCCATCTCCGCCGACGAGTCGTGTCATCACGACAGACGCGTCAATGTTGGGTTGGGGAGGCCATTGGCTAGACAACCGCGCCTTCGGCCGGTGGTCAAGCATAGAGGCTCAGGTACACATCAACCTGCTCGAACTTTGGGCAGTGGAGAAGACTCTCCAATGGTTCGAATCCGATCTACAGGGACACAGTGTCCTTGTCCAGACGGACAACTCGACGGTGGTAGCTTACCTGAACAGGGAGGGCGGGACAAGATCTCCCACCCTCTGTTGCCACACCATGAGACTCATAACATGGTGTCGAGATCACCAGATCACTCTGCGGGCGATTCACATCGCGGGTGTCACAAACATCCTTGCAGACGATCTTTCCAGGGGACGAACGTCCGACCCCACGGAGATATCGTTAGCACCTCAGATAGCACAGACAATCTTTGTACGATTTTGTCACCCAGCGATCGACCTGTTTGCGTCATACCAGAACAAACAGCTACCGGTGTATTGCTCTCGGACTCGCGATCCGAGGGCGTACGCCGCAGACGCTCTATCAGTGGATTGGACGGGACTGACGGCTTACGCCTTCCCCCCAATATCGCTGCTTCCAAAAGTGGTAGAAAAGGTGGCAAGAGACGACTGTTACGTCCTGCTCATAGCCCCTTTCTGGCCGAAACACGTGTGGTTTCGTCCAATGGTAGATCTTCTTGTGGGTCGCCCCATGTTGCTACCTCCACTTCAGGACCTGCTCAGGCAGGGAGTTCACGGCGAATTCCTTCCAAACGAGCACCTACAGTTGACTGTTTGGCCATTATCCGGCAACGATGCCAGGAGAAAGGCTTTTCTCAAAGGTCTGCAGGCTTGGTCGCCTCGGGTCGACGCCAATCCACGCTCAAGACATATTCTAAGCGTTTGGCTCCCTACTACGAGTGGTGTAATGAGAGAGGTATCTCTCCCACTCGAGCAGATGTAAATAGCATTTCGCTATTTTTAACTGAGAGGTTTGATTCAGGACTCCAGGCAGCTACTGTCCGGAATTATAAGTCCGCGATCATGTCAGTCCACGTAGGTTTTGAGGACGGATCCACTGTCAATGATGGCGGTGAAATCGGTCTTCTACTGAAGGGGATGTTCAACGAGAGGCCACCAGTCAGGAAGATCGTACCTGCCTGGGAACTTAACACTGTTCTCGAGTACATTAAGGGTCCGCCTTTTGAGCCTATGGCGAAAGCGACCCTCAAAAATATTACTCTTAAGACTGTTATTCTCGTGGCCCTTGCTTCTGCGCAAAGGTCTTCTGAACTTCATGCATTGTCATTTTCTTCAATGTCTCTTTCTCGCGCGGGTGTGACAATGTCTTTTGTTCCTGGCTTTGTAGCCAAGAACGAGACTAGTTCGCACTCGTACTCCACCCTTTACCTTCCTTCCCTCAGTGCCGGATCATCTGTGCACGATGATAGGTTATGGTGCCCCGTTCGCTGTCTAAGGTATTACTCAGATAGGACGTCCGGAGTGCGAGGTAAAAACAATGATCAACTTTTTTTGACGCACTCCGAGCCACATAAGCCTGCGGCGAAAAGTACTATTGCTCGCTGGCTGGTTCAGGTAGTCAAAGACTCTAACGCAATTATTAATGACGAGCGTGTTACGGCACACTCAACACGAAGTATTGCTACCTCATGGGCCTACCACCGGGGGTTGTCCGTGAGAGAGATATGTGAGGCCGTTTCATGGAAGGCCACCTCTACGTTTTCCGCTGCCTACTACAGGAGCATTAACGGAAACTCGCTCAGGGGCCAATTCGCCCGCAAGGTTCTAGCCGGACCAGTTGCGGGCAGAAATCCAAGAAATTAGGTTAGTTGGTCTATCAGTTATTTATTTATAGGTTGAGCTAGGCTTCTCGGGTTTTGAGTAAAAACGCTAGACTGAAGCTAAGCTTACCGTGGTTCGATTTTCTGGTTCTGACATCAGTAATTATGATGTGGGCCTTTCAAGATCTGATCCTTTAAATTAATAAATAATATACGCGGTGTTTGGCTTTTTATCGCACCTCCTCCAGGTTCTGTGCTAAACTGGGTTGATGCAAATGAGTCAGATCAAAACATCGAACCGGAAAGCAGTTCGACAGGGGAGTCTCTCCCAGAACTTATTGTTCTAGGGACTCCCCTGTCGAAGCCTGCTTACCGTTGTTCGATGTTTTGATCGCCCGGCCGCCCTAAGCCCCCTGCGACAAAAAGCAGAAGTAGTTTGGATTATTTCGAGGTAGTCCAAGCGAAATTTGGGTGACGGGCTGGCGCGTGACATGGGGTGACGTCACGTCGGTGCGACCCGTGTTTCTAGTTTGAAATATTGGAAATAGTTCAGTTTGGAATGCCCGCATCTCCGGGAAAGATGCAAATGAGTCAGATCAAAACATCGAACAACGGTAAGCAGGCTTCGACAGGGGAGTCCCTAGAACAATAAGTTCTGGGAGAATTATCCCTATTAAGCGCCCATGCCTTATAAGCGCCCACCTCCGTTTTTTCTTATGACTACCAACAAACAATCCCTTATAAGCACCCATCTTTACAATTACGGTACCGTAGCATTGTACAACAATATTTTTCGCAACGGCGTCCTTCAGTAAAGCAGTACCAGTAAGCCTGGTTCGAATCGCCGCCGGTCGCTCTCCCCTATTATTGGTATGTTTACCGAACAAAGTGTCTTCGCAACCTTGCTGAATTTGACAGTCTCCACAATAAATGAGTTTAAAAAAAGGTAACATAATAAGCGCCCACCCAAAATGACTTCGCTAACTGCCCTGGGCGCTTAATAGTGATAATACGGTAGACCCTTTTTCTCCTGGTAAGATCAGAGGATAGGGAGCAGTCTGATTGGGAGCAGTCACAGTGAGTGAGCCCTCTATCTGTACAAACAAGGGTATACTCCAGTAGACTAAGCTGCCTCAGACAACAGTGGACACGAATGGCCGTTAATTTAGAATTTCCATTGGTTTTAATGTAAAAATGGATTTAGATTTATTTGATTCCAGAAAATTCATCAAATGTTGGAACAAAATTATTTCGTCCTAAAACCGCTGGATTTGGAAAATCAACTCCAGTGTACATATATATTTTTTATTTTTTAACCGTCATTAACTTTAAGTCGCTATAGGCGTATTAAATATCTTACTTGTTGGCTACATTTCAATTTTTAACTTACACAAATTTAGGTAAATATGTTTTGAAGAACTTGGGCCTCTTTTTGAGAAAAATTAACAGTCTATAGATGAAAAAACAGCAATTTCACTGGGTGGCCAAAATGTGTGCTGGCGTAGTGTTTTAGGCTGTAAAACAATGATACTTCCAACATTTTCACTCTTGAGAAAAATTTGGAAGGGTGGAACTCAAAAGTGAAGGGTATTTCACCCTTTGTATAGGGTGAATGAAAACACTGGATAAGTTGATAGTTCTTTCCCCAAGATGTTTACTATTAGTATTAAGTTTACCATGTAAGACCACTCTACATGTAGTAACATAAAGGTAATACCAATATCACATGAAAAGTTCCATTGAGATTAAGGTCGAGGAATGGTCCACCGGCGCAATGCTTCTGTTCCTGACCCCTAAAATTCACCAGAAAGGTCACCAGACCCCCCCCCCCCCACACCGGGATTTGAACCACGGACCTCCAGCACCAGGGCCCGGATCCTAAGCCACTACACCACGGCTGTCAGTCGACACTCTGCGAGTATATTCGCCTCGTTATATAGCCTAGGTCCGTTTTGTAGCCCCAAAACCTGCACGTCAGGTTATAAAAACATTTTTTCCGCCCAGTTGCCGTGTGGTGTAGTAAAGTTAGGGTTAAGACTGGGGAATGGTCCACCTGGGCAATGCTTCTGTTTGATTTTGTTTGATTTAGCAAGGTTAGGGTAATGGCACAGAGTTGCATGCCATAGAATTCAATCTAACTTGTGTGGTATCAATCTAATCTACCCGTAATGGACAGAAACATGCCTGGTCTTTCATGTCTCGTTCGGTCTAGAATGTCCACTACGAACGAGTATTGCCGCTTTATAATTAGACAGTTGTGCTATTATTAACTGTATACCGAGTTGCATAATACAGTGTAATTATAAATAGACTACAGACTTACATGTACACACTTGTCCTTATTAGTAGTTAAAGATAATGGATTGATTACTAAAAAAGTATTAAAAGCATTACAGTGTTTGTGGATTTTAAAGGGGCACTGAGAGATACATGGGAGTGTGCCCTCAATTTGTCTGGAAATCAGTTTATTTTTGCACCTACGTAATACTTAGACATACTAAATACCATCTGAAACCGTTTTACCATAAATCATTACACTTCAGGGTTCCTACGTACGTACGAATACGAATAATTCCTTTTTTTCCAAAATTTATTTTTCTCTGTAATCTCTCAAAGCCCTTTAAGTTAGACAGCATTTTAAGCTTCATCTAAATTGATAAAAAACACCCTTTTAATTATAACTTATCCTGTTGATGACAGGATTTGAACCACGGACCTCCAGCACCAGGGCCCAGATCTTAACCACTACACCACGTCTGTCAGTCACACTCGACGAGTATATTCGCCTCGTTATATAGCCTGGGGTCCGTTTTGTAGCCAAAAAACCTGCACGCCAGGTTATAAAAACATTTTTTCTGCCCAGTTGCCGTGTGGTGTAGTAGAGTTAGGGTTATCTATGATGAAATTTACAAAATTTTAGAATGAAATAAAAAAAAAATTGCTGTAGAACCCTAACACTAGTACCGTATTATCCCTATTAAGCGCCCAGGGCGGTTAACTAAGTCATTTTGGGTGGGTGCTTATTTGTATACTGATTTACAAAGTTGTTGACCGTCAAGGTTGCAAAATTCAACAACCTTTACGTCCCAAGACTGCAAAATTCGATGTTTTGCAATTCAAGATGGCGGCCTCCACGAATGACAATAAACACGAAACGTGCGTATTTCGGATGGTTTCTGTTGCTGTTTGAAGGCATAGCACATGGTTTAAGTTCACTTTTGGATCACAAACAATATGTCAAGTATGTCTGAAGTAAAAATAACCACAATTTCCTCTTTATTTTCAAGCAATTTGTAGTCCGAGACTTAGTGTGATGTGAGT
The DNA here is from genome assembly GCA_035610835.1 of Ophiura sarsii. Lineage (NCBI taxonomy): Eukaryota > Metazoa > Echinodermata > Ophiuroidea > Amphilepidida > Ophiuridae > Ophiura > Ophiura sarsii. Next base: position 36,535,094 of record CM069454.1, on the reverse strand, counting down.
AACTTTTAAGTAAGCTTATTCTTTTGGTGGGCGGTTAATTAGTATATATATTTTAAAGTCACCTGAGAAAAAGGGGGTGGACGGTTATAAGGTCCTGGGCGCTTAATAGGGATAATATGGTACACCACACAGCAACAGATTTGTTTTCCGACCCACAAAATTTCACCAGAAAGGTCACCCGACACCCCCGGGATTAGAACCACGGACCTCCAGCACTAGGGCCCAGATCCTAGCCACTACACCACGGCTGTCACTGTCAGTCACACTCGGCGAGTATATTCGCCTCGTTATATAGCCTGGGAGCCGTTGTGTAGCCCAAAAACCTGCACGCCGGGTTATAAAAACATTTTTCCGCCCAGTTGCCGTGTGGTGTAGTAGAGTTTTAGGGTTAAGCCAAATTATAATTATTCAAAGATGAACTGGATGTGTTCAAGTAAAAGGCAACAAATTGATGTGATTGACAGCAGCTATAATGACGTAATGATAAAAATGGCAGCCTATTATTTTATTCGATCTTACTGACTGGTTAAAAAAGGTGAATTCAGCACATGCACATCATCCATGCATTGACCATGCCTTTCATTACTGATTCCTCAACTGACTTTAAAGCGTTTTTGTCTTCTGATCTCCTGTAAATTGACTTTACACCTGTCCACTGGCCACCTTGTCCAAACTGATCTTTATTAATTGAGGGAACACAGCACTTTAAATCTTTCCGCATATGTTTAAAAAAAAAGAAGAGAAAATGGTATCCTTGTGAAACGTATTATCGTTTCAATGGAAGTGGAATTTTGTTGACTCTTTCTCGTTTGAATAAAACGAATATGGACCTTGGCATTGCCAATGTACTATTAAAAATAGTCGGAATCCCTAAGATGGAGCGTTACAATTATATTCTAACAACATTAGTTTGTTGGGTATTATATTGAAAACTATGATGCCCTTTGTATCTACACTGGCACTCATAAGTATTACCGCAGTGAACATACCCTAGAAATTCCATCTTCTATGAACAAACTATTGATTATTTTCACTAGTAACAACAGTGTATGTCTGCATTACATAGTTGTTCTTCATAAATTCATGTTTGTTGTATGTTGTGTTCATCAGATTTTCGACTAAACCCTATAAATTGAGACCAGTCTAAAGCTACACAGTGAAATCCCATAGACATTTGCCTCATTATATATTCATGAGCTCATTATCGCCATTGTAACGCTATGGGAAAATCCTCTCTTACCTATACCTTCTTTGTAAAAAGTCAGTGCTTTAACAATTAATTGCTAAATTCACAAATGCAATATCCTATAAAGGATGCCCAGTACTTATAAATGCCTAAAACATGGTAATTTGATGAGGAGGTAATTTGAATTTTCAAGAAAATCCTGACATTTAAAAGACAATTTAAATATTTTGGTTTGAAAATCAGTGTTCGAAAATGCGACAGAGAACCACGCAGATTGTCTGTATTTTACGCGAGGCAGCACACATGCCTACATGTAGCAGGTTTTAAAATTACTGCGACAATGATTTGCATTCATGCAAGACAGTCATCGTAACATTTTTAGTCAGTCAGTCGGTCTCTCAGTTGTGCCATATTTATGTGAAGCAACATAGCCCAACAGATTACATGTAAACACCACCGTACTAGACGAACGCGTACTTATTTTCAGATGTGTTTAATTGGGCGATATCTCTATCTTTCACATTATAACAGTCAACCCCCATTCATAAAAAATGCACTAAAAGGGTGATCGATTCAAGTCTAACAAAAGAGTTGAACAAGTCAATTCAAAATAATGTATTGCTGCTGCAAGTTTTTTAAGTACGCGACAGTTATCCTTCTACAACCAAAACTTTAATAAAGTTATGTCTCGAAATATTAGCTTTTCTGGAAGATTCCAGTAACCTTTTCAAAACATGAGCCGAGTTCTAGGTATTAATGAGTATTGGAAGTCCCTGGCATAATAACTACGTGCTGAGATTTTATAAAATAATGTAAAACTAATGATTTGTTGGAGATGATTTTCGCAAGTAAGGATATCCCATAGCGTTACACGGCGATAATGAGCTCATGAATATATAATGAGTCAAATGTCTATGGGATTTCACTGTGTAGCTTTAGACTTGTCTCAATTTATAGGGTTTTGTCGAAAATCTGATGAACATAACATACAACAAACATGAATTTATGAAGAAGAACTATATAATGCAGACATAGAATGTCATTACTAGTGAAAATCATCAATGGTTTGTTCATAGAAGATGGAATTTCTAGGATATATTCACTGCGGTAATACTTATGAGTGCCAGTGTATGTCCTCATCTTTGGCTTCGTGTGAAAAATAAATGTTTATCTTTCCAAAACACTTTTTTATTGTGACAAAAATGAAAAATGTTATCACATACGGTAACAAAACCCACCTTTCATCAAGGCCAAATCTATGTGTATTTCAATGGTGCATTTATGTAGTGGTGTGCCCAAGTGCCCCATCTAGAGAGGATTACAGAAATGCATGGTGGGATAATATGGAGAGAATAACCTCAACTGTAATGTGCAGGTAATATGTAGCCTGATAACAATAGGCACAGTTTTGCTTTAATTTGCCTATGGATTGATTATGGCTGAAAAAATGGCGAACTGAGGAACTTGGTTCTAGGAGATTTTAACTTAAAGAGGGAGGGAAATTGTGGATTTGGAGTGAAATTTTAGGTAAATTAGAAGAAGAAATATATAACAATTTGAAAATTTAGTTTGGTTCCCTGGAAATTTGCATTTTTTTCTAGCCCTGGATTGGTTACGCATTGAACATTGTCTGCAAATATTGGAAAGTGCAAAATGTGACCTTCACCTTGATAGAGGATATATAGCTTGGTTTGAACATGGTTGGAAGTAGTAATCCATTAAGTGGTGTGCCCCAAGGCCAAATGCCCCCTAAATAGTACTGCACAAATGCATGATGGGATTACAAAAGAATATTCCTCAACTGAACATGGAGCAGACCTGCCTAGCCTAATTACCAGTTGGTGGGCACTAGATGGGGGTGGTGTTTTTTTTTGGGGGGGGGGGGGGTGTGGGGGATTGAACATTGTCTGCCCCCAGTTTCCCCCAGTCAGCTCAAGCCCCACCCCATGCTGTCCCAATCAATCGAAAATATTGAATTACAATGTCAAAATTACTTAAAAATTAGCTTAAAATTGGTCTGAATATTTCATTTACAACACAATATATCTTATTTCAGGCATTTTTTACAATATAAGCCACACATTTCCGAGCGCTTCCCACACATTCCCCCCATATTTGTTTGCCCCCCCCCCCCCCCCCGATTGTTTGTTACCCCCTCTCCAAATTTTGATGCTGGTGCTGCAACTGCTAATTACCAAGGCACAGTGCGCTTTATATTTGCTTGTGGGCCGGTTAGCTTGTTAAAACACAGTCTGCGAACATCAAGTGTGAATGAGTGCAAAGTCTGACCTTCACCTAGATATAGGATATAACTTGGAGGTAGAAGTAGTAAAATTGGATAATATTAATGTTAGAAAACAGGTCATGGGGATATAATGAATTGAAGCTTGGAGCTGTGCCCAATGTTTTGAGATGAGTCTGCGTTGATATAGGGATGATCTCAAATTTGCCATTAGACAAAAAAAAAAGCAACTTTGTTCTATGGCCCCGACCAACCCCTTTCTTCATTTTTTCAAATTATCAATATTTTTGTACACATTAAAAAAAGGAAACAATTTGGATTTTTTTGCTTACATTTTTTTGGAATTTTTTGATAATCTCGAAAATTGTTGAAAAAATTCACCAAATGTTCACGAAATAGGAAATTAAGAAATAAATTGCCCAGGTGACCGACCCTACCCGTCAAACAGGATTTTATTTTATTACCTTGACCAGGTCTGATATTTGTATTGGGATGTGCCTACTGCCTATTATTTCTGGCAAGTGATATTTCTTTGTTATTGAATTTTTCCCTGTGGCCTGAATTCAAAACATGATATTAAGATTATGCAAAATGTTATCAAAGTGTGTTAACAGTTTTGCTAAAACGCCCCTCGTATCTAGCGTATGTAGGCCAAGCTCTTAGTATTAAGGACAGGTTTACTCAGAATTTAAGGAAGAAGAAGGTATTTGAATACTGATTCGGTGATGTGAAAAAATCATACCCGAACCTACCACACTTGACTCTACAATTTGATCAACGAGTATCCCAATCTCAGAAATAAAGTGTACGATACAGGGAAATGTAGGTAATCCGGGTCCGGGATCCGGGTGTCCGCAGATCTTGAAAACACTTTGCCACAGTTCTTTTAAAACAAGCAGCTTTATATATAGTTGATAGCTTTCTCTGCCCTGTTAGGCATGCACCTTGACGAGTAGACATATTAGTGCAATACCGCAGTTTCCAATACACTCTAATAAACAGATAGCTAGACGGTGGCGCTGACTACATTTGTAGAACACATTAATGTTGTACATATGCTCTAGTATTATCCTCTGGCCAGATTGAATGGTGAATCACTATTTTAATGCTCGGTGTTGTATAGTACTTAGCATGATGTATTCATGTTGTGTACTTGTGATTTTGAATGAGTCATGCGGTTTCAAATAGAGGGTCATGTCACATCTAGTCTTCCCCAAGTTTCATGTGATTAGGTCAACTTCAGGTCAGTAACAAAGATATTTTTATGGTATGGGTTTACGAAAACTGAAACATTCTAACATCATTTCTAAATTTCTTGGCTTTTGCCCCAATAAAGTGCCCAGCTCTTGTTCAAATAAACTAAACAAGCTGTTGTTCCAATAAAAAAAGCCCCAGCTGGCTTTTTTTCCAATAAATCAGCAAGCTTTTGTTCAATAAATCGCTTATCTCTTGTTTTATAAACCCCCCAAATGAAAAGCTCTGAAATGGGGGCCGCAAGAGACAAACACTAAACATTTTCTTTCATTTTTTATGCGACAAGTTCTTAGAAACCAGGTATATGGCATTATTATGGTCATTCAAAAAGTTCTGCAATGTAGCCCCCCGGTGGCAGTTTTGTTTCATAAGTTGGTAGTGTCCTGCTGGGTATATGGACTCGGTTTATTCTGATTGTATAGTAATAGGCCACAGGTACAGTCAGGTTTACTTGGATTCTAAATTGATAACCCTAGATATCGCAATAAATATACTAAATTGTGGTTGCTTGGTTTTGGTTTCTATGTTGCTAGGGCACATCCCCATCCAGTTTTTAAAATTATTTTTATTAAAAGTAACTCACGGACATCACTCAAGAAGGTCGATCGTCCAAACATGGTAACAGACAATAAGCCAGTCAAGAATATCCAATACCAACAACCTAGACAGAACATTGCAGTTTGTTTCATTCTATGTGGCCGAGGGCACATCCACGTAACTGATCAGTAAATTTGAATCATGCCTTTGAAATTTCCGGATATGGGTAGAATAGAAAGCAAATTTACAAGCTTCGATCGTCCATTAGGCCAAAAAAAAAAAAGTTGACTTGCCCTTTGAGGGTCAAAGTAAGGGTCAGACGGTCAGATTTTTTTTATTTTTTTAATTTTTTGAAAATTTACTGCAGAAAAACACGTTTTAAAGATTTTTTTAATTTTTTTAATTTTTTTGTTTTTTTATTTTTTATTTTTTTAAATCTTTTAACAAGCAGATACTACTCAAAAACACGTTTTCATCTTTCTTTATTGTTGACTTAAAGGGCAAGTCAACTCTTTTTTTGTTGTTGGCCTTATCTAGGGTTATCAATAAAGATGTCAGTCTTTTTAGACACATTTGGAATGCGATTAACAATGTAACAAACCAGATCTATTCACTTCACTCCTTATTGTTCACTCTGACAAGTTTCGTAAATGATTTATGACATCCTTGTTTCGAAATAATATATCGAAAGTACAATACTGTAAAAGCCAATATTTTCGCGTAAAGATACTTTCGCGCATTTTGATATTGTAGACATTTCGCGAATTGTTTTTTTCGCGGGCGACCTTCTGGATGCACTGCTTGAATGTTGAAAACAATATTTTCGCGTGTTATAATTTTCGCGGAAAAATATTTTGCGTGAAAAGCGCGAAAATAAAACCTCTGCGAAAATTTCAGCTTTTACAGTACGCTTACTAAATAAAGCTTTGGGCATTATGAAAGAGATATTTTAGTTCAGTGTTTGTAGTTTTGATATGTAAGTTGCCTTCTGTGACCAGCAACATCTTAGGAAATTCTCCTACTCTATTCCCTTACCACAGAAAGACATTTTTTATAAGTAGCAGCCAAACGGCAGGTTTAGTTGCCATTTCCATTTTTCAATATCTTTCGCTTTTACATTACAATTCCTTGTTTCGAAATAATATATCTAAAGTACAATACGCTTACTAAATAAAGCTTTGGGCATTATGAAAGAGATATTTTAGTTAAGTGTTTGTAGTTTTGATATACATGTAAGTTGCCCTCCGTGACCAGCAACATCTTAGGAAATTCTCCTACTCTATTCCCTTACCACCGAAGGACATTTAAGTAGCACCCAAAGGCCAGGTTTAGTTGCCATTTCCATTTTTCAATATCTATCGCTTTTGCATTAAAATTTTATATAAAACACTTTATTTCATTATTCTACATAAAAAGCAATCCCTTTATATACAAAATTTGAAATAAAACTTGTGTCTAGTTAATTTTAATTAATTAACTAATTTATTTTAATTTTATTATTATTTAAAAAAACACACCATATTTTATTTATTTACCTTATTTATTTGTTTAATTTAAAAAGGTCACATACCCGCTTGCACAAGTAGTGGAGTCACTTTTGCCGCATAGCCCTATGCGATGAGACCAATTTTTGGCTTTTTTCCTAGGTTTACCCCAATCTCTGATTACCCCAATCCAGTGTCTATCGCTACCGAGGCCCAATGCATGTTCATGATGCAATAACACAATGGTGTACTAAGTAGAGTATGATAATAAAATGTCTTGGATAAGCCCACCCCCCCAAAACAAAAAAAAATGTTGTGTTGCCCTCAAGTGCCAAAATTTTTAATTAGGGTCGGTCGGTCGGAAATCTTTGGGTTTTTTGGGGTTTTTTTTCAAAAAATTGTTCTTCATAATTTATTTTCCAATTTTTTTTGGGTTTTTTGGCTGAAAAATATATGGTTTATGTCAAGACAAAATTGGTAATGCCCATGTCAATTTAACTAATGTTTCTAGTGTGACAATAGTCTAAAAAACATTTATTTAGGCTTATTTATTCATTTCAAGCAAGAAATAGTATCATTTAGAGGTGAGACACTTTTAATCAAATTTAAAGCTAAAAATAATTGAAAAAATGAAGAAGAAAAAAATGTAACCCTAGTTTTTACGATTTTAGGGTCGGTCGCTGAGGGCAACACAACTTTCTTTTGTGCCTAATGTAAGCCATTTCTTAGTCTGGTCAGGAGGATGTATAAATACATAACAGGCAAACATCAAGCTTTAAATTAGCCATAAGAATCAGGAAATTATGATGAATAGAAAGCTTAGCATTTCCTTTAAATTTCTTTATATTTTCAAGACATTTTACTTCATATCTAGAAACTAGAAAAACCGACAAGAGGTTTGTTTTGATGTGACTGGTCAGTGGTCACATTTTGTTATATTTGTGACGCAATCAAGGATCAAGCGGAATGAGTCAAATGTCGGGAATATCGATTTTGCGTTTTATAAGTTGGTAGATTATTAAGTTCAATTTGAGTGGGGTTTGGACCATACTGTACCATTTTCCACCTGGTTGTAAATAATGGACAAATATTACAATTGAAAACTGCTGACATGCGACTCATTTTGCTTGATCATGTCACATTTTACCTTCAACTCGGCCCTCTAAAAATAATATGGTAAAATTAAAAATATAGGGTCAAAGACCAATGAGACACACACACACATTGGTAAAAACACTGACAATTTGAGAGTATTGTGACATTTTGTTCTCTGGTTTTAAAATTCTTCTTTTGCTGCAACTGGATTCAAAAACAGGAAATGTTGAAAAATATAGCATTACTTATAAATCTATACATTGTATTGGATTTTTATTGACACTTCTGGTGGGTGAATTTTTAATGAAGAAGTAGAGTAGATATGTCTTGCAATTTTTTCCCGTCGGCAAACTTGGCCATTCTGTGATGAGACCAAGCACTAGAAAAATGAAAAATGATTGGATTTAACATACATGTAGGTCTTTTTTCTTTAAGAAGAAAAGAAAAGAAAAGCATATTTGCTAGGTTTTTCTGATGAAACTCTCTCTGTTACTGATGATTTCCCCTTACTGCCAATATTTGATGTGTTTTGTAAGTCATATTTGAAACATGTATGGGCTGCACATATAGCCATCAAAGTAGCGTAAGGAGGAGGCGGGTGCTTTGCTATCTTTAGAAGATAGTAAAAGTGAAAACATGGATTAGTATAATATACAATATGTAGCATGAATTTCCAAGCTATTTCAGAGTAGTCTACACTTGTTCAACATGTTGTGCATCGTCCTTACATCTTTCAGACCCGGCCATGATTCGCACCAGCCACTACATAGCCTTGTAAGGCGTGTCCGGCTCCAGAGCCGGCGGTAAGTGGATTTGTGAGATTGCTAATTCCATGGTTTGGTTTTTGGAATGACTTTACACTGCTTTATAACACTGCCAACATTATTAATGTCCAATCCACAGGGTTATTTTAACGTAAAAGTCATAAAGGTCATGTATGGGTCAATGAACTGTTATCCCTGGTTAATCAAAAGGCATAATTCTGTTATACCCTACACACCAACATCGGTAGTATGCGTCGTTCTTAAAAATCATGCACTATGAATACCTCTGTGAAGGGTATAACAGAATTACTCCGCTCTTTTCCTATACTCATGTTACTTTTAAAGTTGACATGATTATAGAACCTGATCTAGAAGATGGCGGTACCACATTTACGATAGGGAAATAAAGTGCCCACTTGCTTATTAGAATAAGTAGTTATATACTCACCCTTTGGCTTTCAATTGTCACATAGAGATCAATGTATTTGAAGCTACATAGGGTGAGTATATAGTTTAATTTCTATAAACTGGATGGGTTAAAAAACAAAGAGGCTAAAACATTGAAAAATACTGATAAAGTACAAAATTAAGCCAATATCACCACATACCTCTTCCAAGTCATTTTGATTGAAGTAATTCTGTTATACCTTCACAGAGGTATTCATAGTGCATGCTTTTTAAGAACGACGCATACTACCGATGTTGGTGTGTAGGGTATAACAGAATTATGCCAAAAGAGCCACAAAACTGATGAGCGGTATGGGAACTCCATGGCTACACTCACTATGAGTGACTCTAAAATGGTTTCCTAACACAAAATTCTTATCAGCAAGATTTCTCTTTTGAGTCATCATATCCTCATTTACAAGCAAATGTTCCGAATTCTTAAGATGTGAACACTGTCACAGTGCAAAATACTCAATACTGCCCATCCCTAACCGTATACCACACCAGCCATAGTTCATTGGCATTCGCATACATAGTGTGTGATTGGGCATTGATCCTGAACTCTGACCTCAATCCAATAACATGTGCACATTGTTACAAAACGTACACAAAGTGTGGGGATGCGTGACCGAGCATGAATTGTATGTGATTTCTAATATACCAATGTGTTTTGAGTTCTTATTCTTCAAATCCATTGCGAATGCGACGCAACTGCTGAATTCAACACCCACATTAAACTACAATTTTGAAATAGTGTTTACACGCTTTCTTCCATCTTGCCTTGTAAACTGGGCTCAAAATACAGGCAGCTTAACTAATCCACAAAATAGCCAATGGTAAAACATTTGTTTATGGCAAAATATACACACAATGGGCTACTTTGGGTAATACTAATATCTGATGACAATAATCCTCGCAATCAATAAAGGATTTTGAGTCTAGTGTCGTTTCCCGGAGAGTGAGTTGCAATCAGCAGTTGCTCCGCTCCGCAAGCGCTTGCCAACCAAACCCCATTATGCCTGTCCCTGAAATTTGTTATGAGTAAAATCGATGGTATTTGAAATCAACATTTTGATCCTACCATGTATGGATTGCGTGAAAGAACGGTGAAACTGATTACAAAATAGAACGAAAGTGTGTGTCTCTGAATCACTGTGGAGTTAAATTGTTGATTGTTTTTTACAGTTTTAGGCCTGCCAACAATGCCATTGTTTAATGTTCTATATAGTTTGATCAGCTCCAAATTGGCAAACCCTTCCTTGCAGTTCTCCAGCGAATGAATATAGAAGGAAGGGGGCGCACACGAAAGGCAACAAGCGCGCTGTGCATCGTATGCGTGACGTGTGCATACAGCCAAAAATGTGTCCATACGCTTGGATTACTTTTGCACATGGAGAGATAAAAACCAAATATTTCTTGCCAATTTGGAACTGATTAAACTATAGAGGCATGCATACATTAAGCTCTGTATGTTTCACACCGATTTTGGTTTTATTTGTAGAGTCTAGCGATGAGCATGTTTTTCAAAAGTGAGTGAAGTGACAAGACTTGAACTGGATTCAGTTGCAGATTTTTTGAATAACTGTAGATATAATGCATGGGGTTATGCTTTAAATATTGGACAGTTGGTTTGAAACTTAATCTGCAGAATTTGCAGGCAAACCATGTTCTTGGCAAATTTAGGGGCTGTCAAACTTTCCTGTATTCATTTATGCACTTATCAATTGCATCCCCAGCCCCGGGGGACCCGGGGATAGCGAGGATTAGGGCAGGGACTTACAAATTGCCCATGTGACGTCCCGGGTACAATCGTGTACGGTCCCCGCAGGGCCGGGCACCATTTGTTGTATGTCCCCGCTACAGTCCCGGCCCCCATTTCCCAGGACTGAAGTATTCACTCGGCTACAGTCCCAAGGTTGCTTATTTTTTTCTGCAACCATAACGGAATGCATTTATATGTGTTCCCTATGTGTTATTAGGCTAATTTCGTCAACCGCATCGCATCTCTAGCTTCTTTAAAGCAAGCGCCCGGGGTGTACATTTGTGTAACTAGCATACGTCCCCGCTACACGCCCCGGCTAGCGGGGGCACAGATTGTACGTCCGCGTACACTCCCCCGCATAGCCGGGCATCATTTTTTGTACACTCGTGTACGGTCCCCGCATGGTCCCCGCCATGCCCCAGGTCCCCAGGGGCCAGGCTTGCAATTGATAAGTGCATTATGATAAAGGTTTACTAGAGGAAGTTGAATTTAAAAAAGCGTCTTGGTTTCACAGGTCTTGGGCCACCATTGGGACTACTACTTGTATATATTCAGGGGAAGTAAATTTGAACTGAGGATTAATTAAAATATGTTCAAAAAGCAAAAAAACTTTGCTATTATACTGCACTTGAAACTGCAAGTAAAGGCAATTCAGTGAATGTGCAGTGGGGCAAAATCATTGGTGATCGGGATATTAAGCAAATAGTTTCATGGAAGATGCCTTGCGTACAGTATAGGGCCATAGTATAGGGCTGCAGTGCCCTCACCCACTTTCAGGACTGTGTAGGTGCTACCTTGCAAGTTTAACATAGAATAGAGAGAGAATGCTATTTTCAGTAAAGGCGACAGAAAAAAACCCTGTTCTATGGGTAAACGGAACTCTCAGGTAGGTAGGGTCGGCCATCGGGCATTTTGTATATTTGTCATCAAAACTTGTATTATCAAAACTTTTTTGAACATTTCGTGAACAATTTTTTCAAATATTTCACAACTGAAAAAAAAAAAAAAATAGAAACAATTTGAAAGTGTAAAAAAAACCAAAACATGTTTTAAAAAAAACATTCGAAATTTTCAACAAACAAAAATGTCCAAAAACGATTTTGTAAAAAAACACAAAATGCTGAAAATGTGGGTGGAAAATGTGTCGGTTGGGTGTGTAGAACAGGTTTTTTTTTGTCGCCTCATTAACATTAACCAAATAATTAACTTGATTGTCAATTGTAATACTTAGAAATGTGTTTGCGATTTATTATGTGTCATTGCCAAGGATTTCCAGTGGGTTATGGCAAGGGGAGAGAGCTGGGAGGAAAGGGGCAAAGAAGTGAGGTGGGGCGGGGTGTGTTTAGAATTGGATTAAGAATTTGATATTGATCATTTTATGATTGAAATTCACTGAATTTGACAGTTTATCCTCTTAAGAACTATTAGCCGATTGGTCCTAAAAATGGTTACGCTATTAGTTGCACCAATAAGAGCTCTTGTATTGTTTAAATATTTGTTTCTGTGATGGAGTTTGAAGCTGTATTTTAATTTGTTATTAACCCTAACCCCGGTTTAGGATTTTTGACCTGGATCACAATTTTCGAGGAAAAAACACCAACTAAATCTCCGGGAACCTGCCGGGATTCGATCAGGGGACCCTCCGTTCTCAAGCCCCACCTTCCCACCACTAAGCCACGGCCCTCAGTTACACATTCGTGCAGTATACTGCACTCATTATATAGGCTCGGTTGACTACGTCATCGAAAACCGACGGCGCATGCGTTTGGAGAGGGACTTTGGATTAGCATTTTTTAGCACTAAGGGGGTTAGGGTTAATAGAACACAAAAAAAACGTTTTTTTTTTTTTACCATAACCCTAACCCCGGTTTAGGATTTTTGACCGGGATCACAATTTTCGAGGAAAAAACACCAACTAAATCTCCGGGAACCTGCCGGGATTCGATCCGGGGACCCTCCGTTCTCAAGCCCCACCTTTCCACCACTAAGCCACGGCCCTCAGCTACACATTCGTGCAGTATACTGCACTCATTATATAGGCTCGGTTGACTACGTCATCGAAAACCGACGGCGCATGCGTTTGGAGAGGGACTTTGGATTAGCATTTTTTAGCACTCAGGGGTGTTAGGGTTAACCAATCAGAAACACTGTATGATAGGAAAGTGTTTAAGATGGTTACTTTCGTAGGTTCTGTCCCTGTATTGACAGAAAGTGTACAATTTAATCTTGAAATATCAACACTGTTCAGAAGGGGGGGGGGGGGGGGGGGGGGGGCGGTGAGGGACTCGCATTGTTTATTCCTCAAATTCTCATAAAAAATGAATTGATTGTACTGCCTGGCTGTAGACTTTACAAAATTGGTATATTTATATTGTTCTGTAAGTTCTGATGGTTTTTTATAAGGTTTGGAGTGTGTTTGACAAAGATAAAAGTTCATAAGTTGACTTTCTTTTTTCATGAGGATATTGTTTTATTGTTTATCAACTAGTTTTGTTTCATGACATTGACAATGGATTGTATGGCTATAGTTTAATCCGTTCCAAATTGGCGAAAATCGAGAGGCTTGTATTTGTCTTTGCGCAAAATGACTCCATGACAGTGTGCATATTTATTGGTTAAGTGTGTGTTTATCAATCATAAGCAGGTATCAGTGAGCGGTGGGCAAGTAGGGATTCTATTCGTGCCCACAGATAAATATTAGCTTAATAATTTCCGCCAATTTAGAACTTATCAAACTATTGGTATTTAAGCAAGAAAAAAAGGTTTGTCTCAAATGACATGAGAGACTGAAAATATAATGCGGTCTGCGGATTTTTTTTTGGATTTTTTCAATTTAGACCTGATCGGTATTTGTTTGGCCAAAAAGTTGGATTTTGCAAGATTTTTTTGAGAAAATTGAAAAAGCGAAGAAAAAAAAACCACTAAAAAAATAAGCTAACGCAGGCGTTTTTTCGAGAATGGGTGCGGGTCATTTGAGACAAACTTCTTTTTTTTTGGCCTTATAGATGTCTGATTTGTGCCTTATTGGAATATTGTATTACACAAGGTATTACACAAGCTGCATTACCCGGGGGGGGGGATCAGATTTGGTTTGGTCGGGGGTGTGCGGTTGGAAATTCATGACCCCTACCCATTTCTAAGGGCGATTTTTGAAAAAATGGTACCCATTTCTAAGGATTTTGCTTCATTTATAATAGAACCAATTTTTGCAAATTATCAGGCCAAACAAAAAAAAGTTTGTCTCAAAGCTTGCGAAGGCTTCAAAATCGGGCGACGCGCGCTGTTTTTTGTCTTCCATTTTTTTTTTTTTAACATTTTTTTTATTTGTGTGGCAATTTTTACTCTTACTATTTGCAACCGTTGACACTTTCTGATATTTGTTTTTACATTTGAAATGAATATTGTGATGTACTTGTGTATAAGAACAATTGTGCAGCGTTTTTTGAAGAACTGAGTCATGTAAAAGTTTGAGAAAAGGAAAATCTGCCGATATTTTGAATAAAAACTTGAAATAAAAATTTGTAGGGAAAAAAAAAATTGATTTGACAATTTCCTGCATTTCAGACGCGGTATTTTGGCATTTCAAAACCAATGCGCGCGCAAGCTTTGAGACGAACCTATTATTTTGTTTGGCCTCAGGAAAATAGACCACATTTTTTTTCACGAAAATAGACCCATTTGTAAAAAGTGACCCCATTATTAGAGCTTTTCCAGCACAAAATCATACCCCATGTTTAGGGATTTTTTGCAAAAAGCGACCCATTAGAGCGGCACATCTCCATATGCCATATTAGAGGCTAGGATCAGAATTTTAACATTTGGGGATTTTCAAGTGAAACAGGTCGTCTACAAACATGCTATTTTAAATTTCCGAAGCACACTAAATTTGTTCAGAAGGAAACTAATGCAGGAAGCAACCAAATCCGATGTATAGTAGACCACATGGTGCTGTCAGAAGGATCCTTAATTTTGGTGTGAAAATTAGCCCAGTTTGAAACGCACATGAGATTCTGGGCGGATTATATGGTCGTGGACCGTTAAGAACTTTAAGAATTTTGACAAGCTAGAAATGAAATTTGCAAAAAAGAATAAATCAAACAAGCCCGGGGGCGTGGTGTAATATAAGGAAAATTCCAAACTGGATATCCTACTAGCTTGTGCTATTTACAGAATAAAGCGCAATGTATCACAGCTTTATTCCGTTTATGGTCCTGGATCATAATATTGGTCCAAAATCTCACAAAACCATTTGAAACCCTGATCGACGACTACTATTATATTATGTTAGGTAAAAGTGCTATGAACATTTATGCACATTTTCTTTACGTCACATTCATTTTTCGGCCATGTTAGAAACTAAGACCAAAAGTAACTCCTGGTTTGTATTCACATTTCCTTTCCTAAATGTACACAGTAAGGCAAAAAAATAAAAAATTGACTTGCCCTTTCAGGGCCAGAGTCTGGGTCGGACGGTCGGATTTTTAATTAAAAAAACCAAAAAATACCCAGGGAGATGTTTTAAGGATAATTTTTTTGATTTTTTTGTTGTTGGTTTTTGTTGATTTTTTAAATTTGTATACAAGCAGATACTACTCATCTTTCTTTTTTGTTATATACTTCTTTCAATTTTGCTTGTTTGTTTAACTTTAAAAATAAAATAGCGACCCTAGATTTCCGAAAATTTGGGTCGGTCGGAAAGGGCAAGTCAACTTTTTTTGTTGGCCTTACTGTGAAAATGCATAAAACAATCAAGCTGCCCCTCAGTTTCTGTATTTTTAACATTTTAGTGAATTGAATTTTCTCTCAGATATTCTTTAATCAAGGATGTAAATCTTCTGGAAATTCCCGGACTTCCAGAAATTAGGCCATAAAAAATGTATTTTGGAAATGATTTTTTATTTTGCATATTTCTTTTTTTGCATTTCTGGTATTGGATGATGGTATTTCAGCATGAAAAGAGACACACATTTTTTTAGGGGATGATACCCTGTAGCCTATTCTCTGGACGAGCCCCCATAAATGTTTGATGCGGTGTACAATCGCTCAGGCTGTCTGGCCAAGCTCGCGTTTATAGTTTAGGATTAATGGACCAATCGCCCATTCACATCCCTATATAATGACCATTGGCTCTTTTTCTTTCTTTCTGGGAATGCATGCATTTCATTTGTACAATGACAGGAAATGTTTTGTATGCATACTAACTAACCAAGAAGCAAGAATTGTAAAAATCTGCTAATTTATGCGTGATTGTGATTTAGTTGTCTCAGATTTTGGATTTCATGGCCTTATGGGGGAAGGGGTGTACCAGGAATTAAATGATTGTTGTTTCTTTGTACACAAATTGGAATTTAACAGTGTAAAAGCCACAGATTTATTTAGCATAGTTACCATTTTGGTCCTTCTGCAATCCATTGGGTGACAAAAACCCAACCCTGTTCCACAGGCAAACAGACCTCTCAGGTAGGGTCAGTCAATTGGGGGGGGGGGGGGGGGGCGGCTTTGGTGTTTTTCCCTGACAAATTTGGTGAATTTTCAACAATTTCCTAAATTTTCAAAACATTTCAAAAGCTTCTAAAGTGTTTCAATTAAAAAAAAATTAAAAACATTAAAAAATGCGGACATTTTTAAATTAGAAAAACGTGGGTCAGTCAGGCTCGTAAACACAGTAGTTTTGTTCATCAAATTGTTGTAATACAATTTTGTTGAAAGTTTGTGTGACATTTTTATTTTTTAAAATTTTAAATTGTCGAAAATTCACCAAAATGTTCTCGAAACTTATGTTATAAATTAATATGCATGTCTCTTTTCCATGCAATGTTCCCTCTTTCAGTGCACATCCAGGCATCTATGACTTGCGTGAATTGTGTATAAAAAAGCCACCTTGAAATATACTGTTATTTTAACACTTTCCATGCTGCTATTAGTTTAGCCATTAAAAAACAGATTTGTCAGAAATCTTTCCCATCTTTCAAAGTCTATCTCAATAATTACTGAACCAATACTAGGCATGTTTTTACTTAATTGTAATGCATTTGTCATAGTGATTTCGAATATGGTGATGAAATTCAATAATTTTTAAATTTGTTGAAACATTTTGTGACATTGTGGAAGTGTCGTCTGGCATGGAAAGTGTGAAGCCCGCTTTTACCCTTATTCAACTCAGTACAATGTGCTTTAAAATAGGTGGAAAACCAATCATCCATTTTTCAAATTAACTCTTTAAATCTCTGTATAAGACAATGATATTGTTCACGCTATCTATAGCCTTTTTCCAAGTAAACTAAATCTATGTATACATAATACAATCATATAATGCCATTTTCCAATTTATTATTGTATATTTCAGGGATCTTGTTTCACCGTTAAGGTAACCAGCTAACTAAAATGTGTGGTTAACAAATTGCTTTCCTGAGGCTGGAAAAGTAGCTTGTTAGTTTTTTTGTTTGGTGTGTTGTTCTTATTAAGCTTTACTTACTAGGAAATTGTAATCCATGGCCTCATAGTTCTACAGATATTGTAGGCATGTTATATTTGGTCTCATCCGAAATGAAACCAGTAAGAAGCTAAAAACTTAGCACCAATCAGAAGGTTTTTTTATGGACGCCTAGCTCTTAGATTTTATTCGCTAAAACATTAATTACTAACAATTTTTATTCCCCACGGATAAAGCCACTAGGCGTTGGGGTGGTGGGTGGGGGGGGGGGGGGGGGGTCAACCATCACACCAAAAACTAAAATACACGGAGTGCATCTAAGGTGTCTAATTGCACTCAGTGTGTGCGCCGTAAATGCACGCACCACGCTCTTTTGTTTTGATTCGTTGTTCATGCTGCACAGGTTCACTGATTTTTACTGCGAGTGACATAACGGATAACACTTTATATTCGTTATTAAAGAGATTGTATTGAACTAATTCCATATGCGTATGTTTTGTTTCTCAGAAAATCAATGCATTTGCGCAAATGTTGATATGGGTGTTTCCACAGTAATGATACCTTTTTTTGTTTGTGGCTCTAAATGTTGTTTCAAATTGATTTTCTAGCTCATATTTGGCCAACACTACTGTAAAGTAGCAGGGAGATAGCGAGCAAAATGTCAGAATCCTAGCTTAATGTTGATTTTTTTTTTTACACAAACCCTATGGTAACGGTTGTAACATTTTTTTGACATACATATGTTACAACCGTTAACTTTTTAATTTTGACATACAAAATATAAAAGGCTAAATCTTGAAAAGTTGACCATGTATGTAGGTTGTGCTTATTTCTTCAGTTGACGGACATCAATTACTTGAAACAAAACCAACTCGGGGTAATTTTGATCAATATCAGGGTGTGGAGAACTCTGCGAATGCGTAACGGTTGTAACGTATGTCAATGTTACAACCGTTATAAAAACAGTCTCGAAATGTCATAAAATGTCATGAAATTTGAAAATATGATAATATTTAAAAGTCCTTTTACATTATTCAGGTAGCCTCAATGTGTTGAATTACAAAAAAACAAGGAAAGCCCTCCTAACAATTGATATCTACTTCAGGAGGCCATTCAGTATGTAATTTTTAATGTTTGACATACAGAAATGTCACATTTCTGTATGTCAAACATTACTAAATGGCCTACTGAAGCACATATTAATTGTTAGGAGGGCTTTCCTTGATTTTTGTAATTCAACACATTAAGGCTACCTGAATAATGGGAAAGGACTTTGAAATATTGTCATTTTTTCAAGTTTCATGACATTTTATGACATTTCATGACTAATTTTATAACGGTTGTAACATTGACATACGTTACACCCGTTACGCATTCGGACAGTTCTCCAGACCCTGATATTTATCAAAATTACCCCCAGTTGGTTTTGTTTCAAGTAATTGATGTCCGTCAACTGAAGAAATATGCACAACCCACATATATGGTCAACTTTTCAAGATTTAGCCTTTTATATTTTGTATGTCAAAATTGAAAAGTTAACGGTTGTAACATATGTATGTCAAAAAAATGTTACAACCGTTACCATAGGGTTTGTGTACAAAAAAAAAATCAAAATTAAGCTAGGATTCTGAAATTTTGCTCGCTATCTCCCTGCTACTTTACAGTAGTGTTGGCCAAATATGAGCTAGAAAATCAATTTGAAACAAGATTTAGAGCCACAAACAAGAAAAGGTATCATTACTGTGGAAATACCCAGATGCTTAAAATAGCGCTCCTCCTTATTCACACATCAACATCAGCGCGTGTGCATTTATGTGTCTAATTGATCTCAAAACGACGCATACGCATTTATTGACCTATAATTGTTATTGCACATCTGCCTGTACAGTGCAATCTGTTGTTTGATTTAATAATTTATACGGAATTGTTGATTTACTAGAATGATGTGTGTATTTAGTTGTTTTTGAAGTGAATATTTTTACAGCAGGAACTTTAGTGTCGAGTATTTTACCTTTTGTAGTGTTGCATAATACGAAGCATCCATACGATATGATTATAGAGGGCGCTATCGAAAATGTACTGTATCACGTAATCGAATCTACGAAGTAGACCAACGGTGTTACGAAAATTGGTATTCGGCGCAGTCTGCTGATGGCGGAAAAATTGTGTGATTCAACATTGATGAGGGGCTGTAAGGGGCATCGCTTCATATTCAACCTACTAGTACTACTAGAAGTTTAACATCACACTGTGTTGTGTGTGTATGGTGCTGTTTAATGTTAGCATTTTTATTATTTAATGGTTTATGGGTTAATTGTGTGTGAAATTCATTCTAGAAATGGATATAAATGTTATCCAACCTTATAAGAGATCATCTGTAAGAAGTACAGGTAACCCTTACAAATGGCAACATAATGCATACTGCATAATTGGCATAGTCTGTAGTGCTGTTATTAATAATATTTTGTGTGTCTATATCGATTTAATTATACATTGTCAATCAATGACTTTTGTGTTTCACAGATACTGCAAATCGGTACTGATTAAAATCAGTCGAAAAAAGCGTGATTGGTTCTGAATCTTGATCAGGGGGAAATATCCCTGTCAACCGATCTATCCCACTGATTAAATTGACAAAGGAGAAGTCATTTAAAGTTTATCCAACAAAAATGAGTTCATTCATGATGGGATGTCCCCTGGTTGTTACGGGCTGGTATCCCCAAACCAAACTTTGGCAGACTATTTGTATCTCTTGTTATTTTATTCTTTATTTTGGCAACATTTTTGAAAAAGCAATTAATGAAGTCACTGCCAGCCATTCAAATGCCTTGCAGTGTTCCCTATTTGGGTGCATATCCAGTCACTTTCCAGTCACTTTCAGTCACTAACATTGAATGTAGAACAATTTTTGTTAAAGGGCTGCCATGACATATCAAGATTTCAAATTCCTTTTAACTCATGTGAACTCAATTTCCTGGTATCTATCTGATACCCATAACCCTTACACCACCAAATCCAATAGAATCTCATTGCCCAATCACACCAGGGTACATAATATAGGCTCCCGAAAATTTAATATTTGGAGCGCGACCTCCATAGCGTGATACATGATCACCGGGATTCCGCCCGCGGCAGACCGGGTTCTAATCCCGGGGGCGGCACACACCCCTTTTTCTGTCCTGATTTGTCCCATGTTCCCCCTCCCGGTTAGCTTGATTGCCACACCCCCTCCCCGAATAGGTTACGGTTAAAGGAATATGATGCAATCTTTTTTGTATCTCTAATTTTGTCGTCAAATTACATTTATAAACATGAAACTAAAATATATTTCCAATCACAGAGCAATATGTTTCCTAATTACTTCAAAATCAGATTTTGAAAATAAGTAGTCAGATAACCCAACAGTTTATTTTCTGAGTGGTTTTCTCATTCGTAAATAGAATTACATAGTTTGACACCCACCTGTGTACATGCCGTTTACAGTGTTTCTGGTTACGATCACAACTATACACAAGTGAATACAATATTAGTAGGAATAATTGATGGTGAAAAAGAAATATGTTGACACATTTCCAGAATTAGAAGTAGATTTCTTGTATGACTTTTTACAGGAAAATACGGTCAAGATAGATTTATAAGTCCAGGAAAGTCTTTCCTGATATTTAAGTCAAATTTCATCACAAGAGAGAGAAAAATATGTGTACAAATTTGATATGAATCACATAATATTGCTTTAAGATTGGTATCATATGGTAAATGTCTCCCGGTTGCGGTAAAACTATTAAACTTCCACGTCCTTCCGTCCCCTGCCCAAGATAGTTTGATATCCCCAACAGTTCATGACCACTGTGCCATGCCCTGATTGACTACTACTGTCTTTGAACTCATGATTACTGTAAAGCTTGAAATGTTTGCATGCATCAAAATTTCGCGAGTGCAGCTGACTCGCAAAATCTTCATGCACACGAATGTATTGCTTTTCAAAGGTCTGTTATGACTACTCAACGCATTCCTGAAATTTTCTTTGACGCGAAAAAGTCAGAAGTCGGTGATTCGCCAAATTTTAATGCCGCGAACATTTCATGCTTTATAGTAGTTCAGACTTTGACACCCAAGTTTTACTACTGCAAAGAAGAACATTCTTTTTAATACAAGGAATCATGGCATTGGTTGGAAATGAGTGGAAATATAAATAGGTGTTGCTAATGTGCGATTTAAATACCCAATGGATGGGGCCCAATTGAGAGGTTTTGAAGATTTTGGGCTACCTTAAAAAACAAAATAGTTGGTTTATCGTAAAGAGTAACAGAATTTGAATAATCAATACATTCAAATGATGTCAACTTAAATGTGTGCAGTAAGCGTATCCAAGCAAATTGTTGCGCTGTGCGCCCATCTTTAGTAAACTGTGGGCGCACTGTGAAAAAATGTTTCTATTCAAGATAACCACTGAAGTCCCCACCAATAATAATAACCTAGAAATACTGGGTTATTTTGGTGGTTTATGTAATACTGAAAAAGGTGGTGACCGCGTGTTCACC
Source organism: Ophiura sarsii (assembly GCA_035610835.1). Classification (NCBI taxonomy): domain Eukaryota; kingdom Metazoa; phylum Echinodermata; class Ophiuroidea; order Amphilepidida; family Ophiuridae; genus Ophiura; species Ophiura sarsii. The sequence goes on along the minus strand of CM069454.1, from coordinate 36,513,349 downwards.
CCTATCACCTCTAATCACCACCACTATTGACAAGCTTTTGCATTGGTAAAGAAACCCGCTGTATTACCCAATACAATAAAATGGTATCATCTATTACATGCTGGTACAATCAAATGTCCCATGACAACCGTGTGATGGTGGGAGAGGAGGGAGGGGGCACTCACACATAGGTGTGTGTAACTTTTTGCAAACATGGGTCTCAAACCAATATAACTTCCAAATTAAAAGTTAAAAAACCAGTCAAATCAGCCATTTTTAGAGGTAAAAACACCCCTAACAGTGGGTCAGGATGTTAAACCTCCAGCAGCACACCCGCCCCAATCAAAAATAATTTGAGTACCCCCCCCCCCCCCACACCTGGGAATTTGATGCATGAGCCTTTCCTGCCAAAGAGTTGAATACATGCATTGGATCCAAAGTGCACTATTTCCTCCTATTGGTTTGCTATCAGGAACTTTTGATATTGAAAGAGCATTTAGTCTTATGCACTTTACAACTATTTGGTGGCTTCTCATAGCACCTTGGGCTACATTGTCCAATATGTTATGGCAACACTGACAAGAAAAGGAAATAGGTTTCAAGTTCATAAGGTCATAGTTGACCTCGGGGACCGAATGGAAATGTCATTTTGTGGGTGGAATTGAAATCTTGAGATCGCAGCAAACTATTTATAGCATGAATGAGAGAGAGCAGGAGGGGCAGTCAGGTATGGGTTACACGCTTTTGTAGTGGGACCGAAAATGTGCTTTGGTCAGGTACATTTTATTGAAGTGTGTCATTTAGGGGTTAATACTTTTTAATTTTGGCCTATATTTCTCTGTACAATAAATACAACGGCATTTTGAGGTTGTTTATGTTTATAACATCATAATGTGGAATGTTTGTACTTGTTTTGGTATTTATGGAAAGAGGAGACCTCTAGCTATACCATGGTACCAAAATAAGCATACTCTGCATTTCTGTTTGGATTTAAGCCTTGTTACAAAAAAAGCTCAGTAGGACGAGGGTTAATTGTCATATTTTGGCGCCAGTTGAGAAGGCCTGGCTTAGAATTTATCATTTTTTATTTTTATCAATGTCTGCCTCAATGTTCAAAATGCGTACATAATAAATACTAGTACATGTATTATGATTTTATTGTTCTTACTGATAGACAGACTAATTAGCCTGTGTCTGGTGTCTCAGCTCCCCATAAAATTAAATAGCTCTATAGACTATCAGTTCCAAATTGGCAAGAAATATGCGCTTTTATCTCTCCGCGCGTAAAAGTAATCCAAACATAGACTCGTTAGGTTAGCATACGCAAGAGTCATGCACACAATTCGCTACGCGCCATGTTGCTATGAATATTCTGAGTGTTTTTTCATTCGTAAATAGAATTCCATGGTTTGACACTGTGTTAACTCCATTTATAAGTGTTTCTGCACGCGATCGCAACAGTACATATGCGAACACATCATGGAATGATTTATGATGAAAATTGAAACAAATATGTTGAAAAGTTCCTTAAATTGGAAGCATATTTAAATTATGATTGAATAAAGTTCTGTGATGGATTTTTGCGGAACATGCAGCCAAAAAGATTCAAATGCAGCCAAATAGCAGCCAAATAGAGTCCAGGAAAGTCTTTCCTAATAAGTCAAACTTCATTATAAGATAGAAGAAAATATGTGTACAAATTTGAAAACAAGATCACATAATATTGCTTTAAGTAAATTGTGTTTCCTTAGCCTTCATTTTATAGAATGGGGGCACAGTTACCAACTGAAATGTCTCGCAAAACAGACAGACAGTAGTTCATTTTATCGCTGAGCACTTAAAAGTAGCCCAATTCCACAGCTTAGCCACAAGGTTGGCAACACTGAGTGGGGCAGTGACTGTGATTGTTTCCAGTGTTGCCAGTAAAGTAGTCCAATATCTGTCACAATGAGCCCAATAGATTTGTTTTTCTGCCCCAGTGATTTAGTTTTAACTATTGCACAAAATGACAATAAATTTGCCATAGTAGATCTAGAACACTTTATTATCTCTGAAGCTTCCCTCTTTTCCAGAATTTAGTTCAGTTGAAGTCCTAGGATCTATTCTTATACCAATTTATTACTTGCAATTGGCACGTATCAAATTAAGGAATCTTCACCTAATGCATAACAAGTACAAAATGGCAAAAAAGGAAAAAAGTTCGATCAGGCCTCCATGTACGCTCACATGTGGTACGCTAAGTGGAAATATGAGTTTTAAATTCTCTACAATACACTGAAATCATGTCACTGTGTCAGTGACTGGGGAAGATAACTAGGAATATAACACAATAATGATAATAATACAACAGGTCTGTTAATAGTTGTGGTCTTGTCTATTTTTAGAAAATAATATTTGTTGGCTTGATATGTTGTCTCGTTATAATTGATGATACGCTTACATGTACAGTCCAGCTGCCCTTCCTGTGGTATTACCACCACTGGACTGTGAATGATATAAAATATAGGGCCATGAGAGAGAAAATATTGTTCAACGGGCCTAAACTAGTTATAGTTATCTGATTTTATAAATTAAAATTTCAAAATGTTTGGAAGAATTGGCAGAATTTGTGCAAAAACAATAACATTAAAAAAAGCTATCCAAATTATGAAAAAGTGAACATTTTGAAAACAAAATTGTAATAAAAAAAATTAAAAAATGACATTTTCATGATTTAAACAAATATAAAAAAACGCCCAAAACAAAGAACAACAGTGCTTGAACAGCCAACTATCTGTACCAGAAAGGTTTTGTTTGCTTTTAGTTTAGAACCATCTTTTGCTGCCTTAAATATAAATTATGAACGTATTTATTGGTAGCAGAGCTTTTCTCAAACAGCGTTGTGTGTGTGTTGATAATACAGGAGTGATTTATGGACAAAATGGCTTCATTAGGCTAGATGAGGAAGCAAAAAACCAAAGAATATCGTTAATGAGCAAGGTCAATATTGGACTGATGTTTCATTGAGTTGATTTCCTGATTAATACTAAATACAGGGTGTTTCAAGTAATAGTTTTTTTATTATGGAATTTACTCTGTAGAGGAAACGAGACTATCCCAGACATAAAATATTTTGCAATTAAGAATTAATGAAATGAAAACATTTGCCTTTTTTTAATATTTCATTTTGGTTAAAATGCACAAACTATGACATTTAGAACTGCAGAAACGTTATTTAATTAAATTTTACTTGAAAAATTACAATAATGAATTGAAGTGCGGGCGGGAAAATGGAGTGCGGGTGACGGGAAACTAAACATTGTCTGCAAAAGGCCTAAATAACAATACAGGAAGCAATTGATGAAAGTGCAGTGGTTGATGGCTATCTCACGATTACAGGGTTGGGTTGGGGTTTCGATTTTCTCAATTTCTGTAGGGTGTAATTTGGTATTTTTTAAACATCTTTATTGTAAGAAACATGGCTTTTTGACAATGATACGTTGGTGTAATTATGTAGCTTTTTAGCTACCACACCAGGGTCTTAGCCAGCGACCCGTCCACCCGTCTTTTGGGCGGGCAGTTTCTAAAGTGGACGGGTGGAAATATCCCCATCCCGTCTTATTGACGGGCAGTTTTTTGGACAAAAATAAATCAATCATTAATTCATTATAAACATCCAAGGGTCATGATAAGCGAGCACTTTAAATAAATAATACGGCGCGGTAGGCACTATAAAATCTAGTACAAAATTAATGGTAGTCATAATATTAAACGGTCCAGAATCCGACTTATATCAATTCTACAAGCATTGAACATCCCGATCAAATATTATGATACTGTTTATGATGCGTTCAGACCTTGGCTGATGAAGAGATGGATATTTATGTATTATTATTAACCTTTACCATGCTGGGAAAAAACACTTGTCGTTCTGGTGGTATTTCCCTCGGTTTTCTCAAAGTAACCCGAGATTTAGCGGAATTGTAACTACATTTCGAATTTGTGCATAAAAATCGACCATAAACAGTGCAAAAAAATCTTGAAATGTCATTTTAAATACTTCAATCTATCGTACCAATGCGAACTTGGCTCGGGGAATACCTTTCAATCATCATGTAAACAGCATTTGGTTCCCGTATGTTATTTTTCTCATGTTACGTCGTGCTGTAAAATGGGTACCACCAATCGCACGTGGTCCGATATCGATGACGCAATGCAAAATACTGCGGCCGGCAGTTGGTAGACTAAGACTATGCCGCCCTCTACAATTTTGTCATCAATGTTCCGTACGGTAATATTGAAGATCAACTAGGGGATGTAGCCAAGATGGCCGCGCGTATACAAAAGAAATCATTTCTTCGGTATAAAAAAATGCCCGGGAAAAAATGTCAAAAACGGCAGACATTAATTGGAATATTAATAATGCAAATAATGAAACAACTCTACCAGGGATAACTTTCAAAATTAATATATTTTCATGCAGCGAAGAAAATGGACTCATAAAGTAAGCTTATTACTTTTTAAAAAGTGATATTTATTTAACATTTAACAACAAACATTTTCAATAAAATATCGGTCAAAAGTGCCCACCAAATCACACCAAATGGGTTCGAAAATTGAAATTTTTTCGAGACTCCCCCCTGTCCACGCTAGCGCGGAACGTGGTGCTTAGCACCTTGGTGCTTCGCACCTTGATGCTTCGCACGTCATTCATTACAAATATTCTTTTTTGTTCTTTTTGGATGGGCACATTTTAAATCCTAGCTAAGACCCTGTACCACACTGAGATGCTTTCAACGATAATAATATGCAAGCAACAATCAGTTTTTCATTTTAGATATAACGGATTGGCCCTTTGATTGCTTATTGTGACCCATGTGTATTGGGTAGCATTTAAGTCTTGCGCCTGAGTGAAAGTTCAAGAACTGGAGTGTGTAAAAGTATCTTTGAAAAGTATGATTCGGATACATATTGATAGTAGACCTTTATATTACACCTTGTCAATAAATGCAATCTTTAATTTACAATGTATCCATTAATAATGTCTTCAGTAGATCGCTTGTCCATGAATGATATCTTTAGTAGACAACATGTACATACAGTTTATCCAGGAATATTAATGATATCTTCAGTAGACAGCATATTCACAAATACTGTATTTAGGCTATCTTCAGTAGACAGCTTGTCCAAGAATGATATCTTCAGTATATAACATGTACATATTACTTTCTTCAGTAAACATTTATCCAGGAATATTTATGCTATCTTCAGTAGACAGCCTTTGTGGATATGCTATCTTCAGTATAGATATAGCTTGTCCATGAATGCTATCTTGAGTAGACAACATGTCCACAAATACTGTATTCAGGCTATCTTTAGTAGACAGCTTGTCCATGAATAATATCTTCAGTAGACAACATATACACGCAGCTTTCTTCAGTAAACCGTTTATCCAGGAATATTAATGATATCTTCAGTAGACAGCATATTCACAAATACTGTATTTAGGCTATCTTCAGTAGACAGCTTGTCCATGAATGATATCTTAAGTATACAACATGTACATATTGCTTTCTTCAGTAAACATTTTATCCAGGAATATTTATGCTATCTTCAGTAGACAGCCTGAATACAGTATTTGTGGATATGCTATCTTCAGTATAGGTAGCTTGTCCATGAATGCTATCTTCAGTAGACAACATGTCTACAAATACTGTATTCAGGCTATCTGCAGTAGACAGCTTGTCCATAATAAAATCTTCAGTAGACAACATATACACACAGCTTTCTGAACAGTAAACCGTTTATCCAGGAATATTAATGCTATCTTCAGTAGACAGCATACCCACCAATACTGTATTCAGGCTGAGCTTGTCCATAAAGGCTATCATCTGTAGTAGAATGGTTTTTAGTTCAACTAAACTCCATGTTGTCTTGTATTAAATGCAATTTGGCAGCTGATTGAAACTGTCATAGGCTACTGGAATACACAAGATCTCCTATTTGTTCAATCCAAGGTTTGGTTACACCAGTAAGCTGTAGTATCATGATGAAGTTTGTTAAATTTATGGGAAGATATCATGAAACGACAGATAATTCCACTCCTCCTGCCCACATCATTGATTACCACCAATGCCGGTTCCAAAATAATATGTCAAAGGGCAGCCAAAGCCAAGGCGAATACAAAAGGGCACAAGGCAATTATACAAACCAATAGAAAATTATATTTCAGAATCTAGGGCACCAAGGCAAAGGCACCGAACCGAAGGCAATTACCAAACCGTGCTAACTGACATATTTTTTTGTCAGGGGTACACCAGCTCAAAATGCAATGGTGAGCAACATTTCTCATTAAAAAATGTACCCATAACGTGTAGATGACAGACAACTAAAGGGAGATACCCCCTGTGCCCCCCCCCACCCCCCCATCCCCGCCCGCTCACACAAATATATTGATAAACTAAAGCGATATTCTCTTATTAATTAAGTGTTCAAAATCAGTAGCATGTTCCTTTAATAATCCTTGATGAATCCTTGTGTTTAAGTCTATACAGCCTTGGTCAACTCAACTTGACACGGCATTTTGTGCCCATATTTAACAGGTAGTTGATATTCAACATAGGAGGCATTATGACATAGTCTCTTTCAGGGCAAGGCTGCCAATATTCATGATTACATAGTATTTCCAGGGCTAAGATTTCTATAGTTTGTTTATTACCAAATAGGTGAACATTTTGAAGGTTTGTATGTTAATTTAGGAATCCCATCTGTCATTCCCATCCTGGGGGGGGGGGGCACTCAACTTTTTTTGTGGACAAGAACATGTGCATTTGGATCGATATTGATACAGTGAACTGTTGCGATCGCATCTGAAAACACTGTAAACGGTGTTAACATACTGTCAAACCATGGAATACTAAACGAAAAAATACTCAGAATGTAAACTGTCGGTTTAGGAATTGGGAAACATATTGCTCCGTGATTTAGAAGATATTTAAGTTTTATGTTTATAAATGTAATTTGACACAAAAAAATTGCATTCAGAAGAAAATAAATCAAAGATGGAGGGTGTTCCATGACAAAAATGGCATAATATCCTTAAGTGGGCTACTTTTAATAATATCAGGGACCATTTTTCTCGCAAGACTGTCAGGGTTAACAATATCAGGCCATTGAATGAAAAAAACCCTGCTTATGGCAGTGAATGAATTCATGAATGCGTAATGTAGAATTGATTTAAAGAAGATTTCTGTAGTATGTTTATTACCAAATAGGTAAAAATGTTGAAGGTTGTATGTTTATTTAGGAATCCCCATCAGTCATTCCCGTCCTGGGGAGAGGGGCACTCAACCTTTTGTGTGGATAAGTACATGTGCACTGGATCGATATTGATAAAATGGGTTTGATTTAAACATGTAACCGATTTAGGAAAAGTCAATTTCTAGGTTCAGCTTTGTACATTTGCAACTGGTTACAACATAGGTGATACAAAATTAAAGTGTTTTTTCTGATATTTTCAGTCATATTTGATCTTTTTTCTATGAGAAAAGTCCATTTTAAGGTCTTCAATCAAGTATTGATGCACCTCTGCCTGTTGCAAAGCATGACACATTCTCAGCATGACATTTGTTACAATTTGCCAACACTGGCCACTTACGTAGCATTTGACGTAGCATGACAATTTTGTGATTGCTAAGTTCAGGTTCATGATTTAGCTTTGTATTGTATTACAGAGGTTAGAAAATAAAATATTGTAGGCGTGAAATGTTTGTGATTGATTGCAAATAGTGCACATTTAAATGCATGCGAGCAAGTTCAGTGTTCAGAAAACCCTTGATTTCAATTTTCATTATGTTAAAAGCATATAAGCAGGGTCAGTGTAACGTTCAAAATTGTCATTATGTTAAGAGCATAAGCAGGGTCAGTGTAACATTCAAAGCAATTCTCATGTTATATGGGTACCAAGTTGCCCATTATAAGCATAATTTGAAGATGCAAAAGTACCTGCCCAACTGGCAGGTAAAGTTTTTCAAACTCACAGTGTATGGGAGTTATACTGGCTGGTGGAATTTCTGTCGGGCAGGTATTTTTGTGAGTTACCTGCCAGACTGGCTGGTTGATAAAAGATCTGAAGTTCCAGCCCTGAGTATAGTCTATGGATTGCCCGTAAATGTATTGATGTTTCTGTGGGTATCATACCATATAATCCTCATGCTTAGGGTACTAAACATCATTCTCAAAAACCAAAGAGCCATGAGGACATTAAGCATATCATTAAACTCCATGGCCATGTACAGCCGCTTCCTGGCCTGGTCTGCATCGACGCCTTTATTTGACGTGCACAGAAGAAAGGATGTTATACCAAGCCCAGGATTATTGACATCCTGTCCAAACTTACAGCCTCTGCAGTTGCCCCCGACTTAGGACGGGCGGCGACTTAGGACGGGCAGCGGTGGGTTAATTGCGCTTTGTCCCATGGGACCCTCCCTCTCCAACTGCATTACTGTCGGCACTTCTGGTCTTTGCACTAACTCCCATCTACCAAAGATTTTGTTACTTCTTGCTAGCCATAGAGTGTATGTAGCTCTCAAGGCTGTCTTAGACACCTCTTCTATGGTCTTTTTGATCTCTTTGTTGTTAAGCCCAAGGTACTTGAGGCACGACCTGAGAGTTTGATTGGTGAACCCTCTTGATCCGACTTCCACTGGAAAATATAGTCTATGGATATAAAAGCTGCATTAGTTTCCTTAAATGTATCGATGTTTCTGTGTGGGTATCTTTATATCTGCTGTCATGCGACAAACAACCGTATCCTTTTGATTCCGCGGTACTTCCGGAGATACCTTTAAATCGATGGCCCCCTTCTTCTAAGTGCATGCAACGGAAATGTTTGACATTGCGGTGGTCTAATAAAAGAGGAAATGGTCAATTCCTTACTGTGACCGTTACAGATGGAACATTTTGTGACTGTAAATATTCACATTGAGGCAAGATGATTGTATATTTACAGTTAAAGGCATATTATGTGATCTTTTCCAGAGAGCGCCCTCTATTCATGATTTTTTTAGAAAGAAGATTTTCTTGCAGATTTACATTTCTGATCATAAATCGTACATACATTCCAAGTTACAGAGCGATACGATTCCTAATTATCTCAAAAATATGGTTTTAGAGTGAATTTAGAGTGAAAATATAAACTGTTGTGTTATCCCGACAGTTTATTTTTTTGATGTTGAGGGTGTTCCATGGAAAGATCACATAATATATCTTTAAGCCCACAATTATTCATATACCCTTTGAAAAATATGAGGTTTTTGTATTTTTCTCATATCTATGCCAGCTGGAGTGGTGGATTATCACAAAAAAGGCATCAATCCTGAGACTTGATATGGGGTATGAATAATTTTGGACAGGCATAAAAACACAATTCTTGTTAAATTATATTGTTATGCCAAAAATGTTGAGCCCAAATATATTGATTTGAACTTGCAAACTTAATGTCTTTTGTGTAAAGTGAAAGTTCCACCACTCCAGCTGGTATAGATATGAGAAAAAAGAAGAAAAAAAATCATATTTTTCAAAGGGTATATGAATAATTGTGGGCTTAACTGTATATTTGTGATTTGTTGTTATGACATCAGCTTTATCAGGCGTGACCCAAACAGTGGTGTTTGTAAACAGGTACCCTACCCACACATTCCATATTCATTTACAAGTTACAATTCCTGACTTTAAAACATTCATGGTCATTGACTGTCTGCAGTATGCTAGCTACAGATCATGTATTCAAGTTCAGTGTTCCATATCCAGGGGTGGGGGGGGGGGGGGGTGCCCATTTTTAAGGGTGATTTTGGAAAAAATGGTACCCATTTCTAAGGATTTTGCTTCATTATAGACCTAATTTTCGCAAATTATCAGGAACATTTGTCAAATTTTCATGAAAATAGACCCATTTTTAAGAACTGACCCCATTATTAGGGCTTTTCCAGCACCAAACCATACCCTATGTTTAGGGATTTTTTTGCAAAAAAGCAACCCATTAGAGCGGCACATCCCCGTTACTGTATTAGGCAAGTACACCCCCACCCCCGAGTTTCATATCCTGACAGTTTTAGACAGACTTTTAGTTTACTATATTTCATTCAGCTCAAAATTATCAAGGCAGCAGCAAATTAATACAGAGTGGGCACATATAGCGCTCGCATAACGCAACAGGACGCACTATGCATCATATGCATGATGTCTGTAAATGGCAAAATAATTTGCGTACACTTTTGTCCTCGGAGAGATAAAAATTTAAAAAATACATATTTTTCACCAATTTGGAACTGACTTAACTATAATACCCACAAGGTGGCTGTTTCAACAACACCAACAACAAATACATCTTCACATTATGACAACCCTTGAAGAATGTAAGTAAAATCAATTATCTTTCATTCAATTGAATTTAATTTCCACAAGGGCATTCACTTAGAGGCCACTTTAAGACATATGAACAAGGGCACCAAAAGCCATTCATTAGGGGAAAAAGAAAATCCTTTTGGAAGTCTAAATATTTTTAGAGAAATTGCAAAGTTCTAGGGATTTTTTTGGAAAATATTTTGGAAAATGTTACGTCAGCTTTGGTCACTAACAACAAAAAACTTCAACTTTGCAGACAGACCCCTTAAGGGGGGGGGGGGGGGGTTTGGACCCTCAGCATAGCCTCCGTAAAACTGCTGCTACTCCTTCATTATTCCTTTAATCTATATAAAAGTATACATTTTCTTGCAGAAATGGGTTAAATTAATCCAATCATGATCATGAAATTGACCATTATGGAGAAAATTAGAAAAAACAAGTTTTTTGACCCATTTTAGGTTTGGAAAAGATAACTAAAAATATATTTTGTCAAATTTGTTCATACTAATTTTATTATAACCCTAAAAAAATGTAATTTTGTAACCTCCAAAATCATGAAAATCACATATTCCACCTCCCCTTAACCCCCCCCCCCCCCCCCCCCACCCCCAAATTCCACCATTTGCTGGTCCCAGTAATGCACGTACTTTGTGGACTGAATTATATTGATTTGATGTGATCCCTGAAGCTGTCTGTCTGGACATGTATAGCAAGTGTTAGGGCGCCATCGCTTGGTGGGACTAAACATTTGATGTGTGAGTGGATAACAAGTCTGCCGCCCTCTGTATGGCATAAACTTGCTGATTCCCACTTACACTAAAGATTTTCTTACTTTTATGTATGCTGTTATTTCACGCCGATAAAGTGAAAGTTTTTCAATGTGACATTCCATTGAGATTTAAGACCACCAAATGATTATAGTTCAAGCAATGACATACAAGAAATAATATTATAACCCTAACTGCAGCGGTGTGTTTTTTTGGATAAAACTATCAGGGGAGGAAAACCGGCTAAATTTGGAGGGAAAAACAGGCACCCCAGCCGGCGCAATGGATCAAACCTGGGTTGCCTGGGTGGCAGTCGGCCATTTATCAAACTGAGCTAAGGGGGCAAGCATGCAAAACCTTAACTTTTTTTGCTGGGCATACAATAGCCTGCCAGAGCACAGCCTTATAATGGGGAACCACATGCTACCGGCACTTGCTTGATAGGGTCGTATATTTTAGCAACCTTAGGTTGAAATAGATATTCTTCATTAAAATTCAATTCTAAACACATGATTCAGGGTGCTGCTATTCAGATGCTACTTATGAGTAATGATTTTGAGTCTACTGTTTTGAAAACATTGTCTCAACTTCTATATGATAAATGGGAGAAACTACATCGGTAGTGTAATATTTGATGAGCTTATTTTAGTTTTATATTCTGAACTCTGTATCTCAAAAACTACTTCACTAAAAGCCCAAAAAGGTCGAGTCAAAATGAAGTGAAACAGGCTTGGAGGAAAATGCTGCACTGCACATAACCTAAAATGAAATAGAGAATGTGAGCTCTCATGCAATCTCATGTGATGCCATTGTTTCCTATGGCATCTGAAATAGTTTACCCCAGACATTTGCCCAAACTGAATTGTTTACAGTGTCATTCATTGATCAAGAACAGACTAAAGCCTATTCTCACTGACATGACAATCTTTTATAGTTCTATCAATCATCCTTTTGTGGGGCAGTTACACCCAGGCCTCAAATTTCGTCATTTTAGGGGCACGGCCACTTTGGCCTTAAGAATATATCATTTCGAAGGGCACCGAGGCCATGTTCTGGGGCACCAAGGCCAAACCAAGGGCACACACGGCCTCTGTTAAAAATAGGGCACGGCCATTATGGCCGTGAATTTTTTACTGATCCGAGGGCATCGCGGCCAGATGCGAGGGCATCGCGGCAATGGCCGCGATGGCCGCGATGTAATTTGAGCCCTGGTTACACCGATAATGATCAATCATTAAAAGCAGGACCACTTTTCACTGATGATCAATCAAAAAATTTCACATATTTTGAAATACCTGAATTACTGTAAAAGTGGACATTTTCATGCTACATTTATTTTTGTGCTTTATTCATTTTGTATGTAGGTAAATGTAATGAAGTTCAAAATTGCAAAAATAAAAACAAGCAAAATTGAAAAATAATTTGCACATGCAAATGAAATATCCGACCCCAAATTATTTTTGCTTTTCAGAAAAATGAGAAAATGTTTACAGACTTTTTTTGGAATTTTTACGGTTTTTTTCAAGGGAAAATAAGAAGATAAAAAAACCACCACCACTGATTTGCCCGTACAACAGGGTTTCTTTTTTCGTCGCCTTTAGTGGCCAAAGGTGTTGAAAAGACATAATAACGCAGCTCGAAAGCATAGCATTATGTGTGGCGTACATGTAGTAAGTGTGATAAGGCTAGAAATAGAAAGTAAATTGTAAAAAAGAATAAGGCTAGAAAGTAAATTGTAAAAAGGAATATCTACCCGAATTTCAAAATTCCAGATTTTATTTCCTTTGAAAAAGTTAACATTCATAACCCTTACCCACCATATACCACAATATACCACGACTGGGCACGTTGGTACCACCCAGCATGGAGGTTTTTGGATGAAAAAATGGACCCAGCCCATATAGTTTGCGCAATACACTGCACAAACTAACCTTGACAGCCGTGGTGTAGTGGGGAATCCTTCGCCTGTGGTGCGAGAGGTCTCTGGATCAAATCCCGGGGGATCGGGGTGGGGGGGGGGGGTGATATTTTGGTCGATTTTCCATGATGAAGAAAAAATTCTGGAAAAAGTGGGGGGTAGAGTTAGGGTTAATGTAAAATATCACAATTTTCTTTGAATATTTCTCAGTTTTTGTCATTTTTAAAACATTAATCAATAAAAAGTATTAAAATATGCTTAAAGCCATATTTATAGGTTTATCCATCATTTGATAAGCCTTAGTGATAAACAAAAATCTGCCCATCCACTCCCACCCACTCCTCAAAAGAGAGGTGTGTGGAGGGCAATTCATTTGTTATGCCCAATGGGATGACACAGCGTGACCAGAAATTGTGACTGGTCATTCCATTTCATACACTTTAACCCTAACCAGCCATGCTATGTCTCAGTGTGGATCAGGGGAGGGGAACAAAGTGTGGGACACTTAGACTGGAGTTGGTTATCGACTACATTGGTTTTGAGATTATTTAGATTGTACCTGAGAATGTGATAATTAGAATTTGTTGATGGGTATCTGTGATTATGTATTAAACCAATACGTTGGCAAATTTAGGCAAATCGTGTCCAGCATTGTCTGGTTTCAGTTGATTTTATATTCTGCTGCCCTCTATTACATATTGAAAGCCAGTTTAATGCTCATCACCCGAGGGGGCTATACTGCTGTACGTGTAGTCTGTTGTGTGTAAATGTAATCATTTATCAAACTGTCGATTGTTTGTGAAAATTTAACTACAATCCATGATTGATTTTTTTTGCACACTATATCCATGAATTTCTTTTTTTGCACATTATATCTATTCATCGTAAATTAGTCGCCATGTCAAAAAATAAATGAAAAGTCTACATTCAAAGAATAGTGTGGATACCCATTCACTCGTCCCTCATGTATTGTGTGTTCTGTTTACCTCGAGCTGCAGTAGACACAGCTTTGATCAATATTTTATTGGGGGGGGGGGGGAAGGTGAGCATATGAGGAATTGTCTACCAGAAGGTGTCAACTTTCATTGCCTGGATCAAAGTATTTTGATGAAGGGAATGACAATCAGAGATTTTTCCTTGATCCTCAAATTGTGTCAGAGTGGGTAGATATTTTGTGTGTGATTTTGTGCTCATTTTTTTCCATAGATTATTTTCAATAACATACCCCATAAAGCAAAAGTTAATGTGGCACAAAAATGTCCATTTCCGTGTATGAGATCCATAACAGCCAAACCTGTGTAAATAATAACGATACGCTTGAGAAATAGAGTGTCGCACTTAACTAAATTACACCTGTCAAGGGGAAATGTTCTGCGTGCAGATAGACAAGTCTGAACTGTCGATCAGGTTTTGTTTTTGGTTTCATCATTGAAGTGAAATCATTCAAATACCAAGAAATGTTTTTAAACATAAATTGAAATTTGAAGGAAAAAAGAGAAAGGAATTTTGTGTAATGATTCTTTATTGGAGGTGTCCCGCAAGCACAACATTGTGCATTATATCTTAGCAACATAATTATCGAGCCCATATTTGGTAATTATATAGAACAAAACACCATACAAAAAGGATACACACTTCTATCTCTCAACATGCAATATTTAAAATTTGCGGCGATCGAAAGTCCCGGTGTCTATGAAGTCATATTTATACAATGCACCTGCGCAAATTCGAGCACCAATAACCATGACGTCATCGACACAGGGGCTTTCGATCGCCACAAATTTTAAAAATTGCATGTTGAGAGATGGCAGTTTTTTATTCGTTTTTGTGATAAGTATGATGTTTGGTTCTATAACTATACATGATTTGGGATCAATATTTTTTTTAAAAACATATAATGCACAATGTTGTGCTTGCGTTGCGGGACACCTCCTTTAACCCTAACCATCCCCAGTGCCACAAATGTCCAGGGTAAAGTCTGTCTGTGCGCACTGGCGTGGCACTTTTTTTGATGAAATAATGGCCCCAGGCTACATAGTTCGGCGAATATACTCGCCCAAGTATGGTTGGCCCCTGTGGCGCACTGGTAGAGCGTCCGTCTCGCAACCTAGAGGTTGTGGGTTCTAGCCCCGGTGGTGGCGCCACTCTTTTTGTCCGCGTTTTTGTCGTTGAAAAAAAATCCCTTGGAAAATGTTGGTAGGAGGTTAGGGTTAATATCCATGGGGGGGGGGGGGGGGGGGGGAGGGTGGGTGGGGGATTTGTATTCATCAACAACTTGTATCGCAATTTTGCACCAAACTTTCAAAGATATATTGCAATAGACAGTTTGGGTTAAATTGTGATGCGTTACAGTAAATGTTGAGGTCTGTAAAATGTACTATAATGACGAAAGTGTAGCCATTTAACCTTGTTTTCTTTCTTTGTTTATATTTCATATACGGCTTCCTATCTGATATACTGTTTGCTTTGACTATGTAGGTAAGTGGTTATTTTATATTTGGTTAATATTTATATCGCAACAAGATTTATCAAATAATTTAATAAAAATCATAAGTAAAAAGGAATATGGACCAGGGTTCTAGCTACGGTGGGCGGCACTGGGCGGGGCCGCCTGGCACTGACAATATTCGCCCAGCACTCTAAAAAAAAAAGGAAAAAGAAAAAAAGAAGTTTATTTTTTAACAATTTGTGGATAAAATCATTAAACTGCCTCATAAAACAAGAAATTATGTGGCAGGAACCCTCAAAGTGCATTAAAAAACCCTAAAAAGACATTAAGAAGGCCTCTGGATCCCATGCCATGATCCACTGCACTTTGTCGCTACACTTTCTCCGTTCGCCGTCAGTAAATTTACCCGGCACTGAAATGGTCCTGGCTAGAACCCTGATATGGACTATACCATATGATGACATTTTCAACAAAAAAGCAAGAAAAAAAGGATAGCAACTTGATTTTAAAAATACCCAACACATTCATAGAACACATGATGGGCAACATAACATGTCTGAGTCAACATGGCCTCATGTGCCTTATTGCGTAAATGATGACAGGTTGTCATGTGCCTGGCACGCAATACAACAAAACACTGCTCGATTGCATGCAAATGGGTTATGTTGAAAAAAATGCGGACTAAATTTAGAAACTGGATAAAGAAAAATGTCCAAAAACTGAACATAATTGCCTTTGATTTCAACAGCACAACCCGGTCCTTTGAGGCTAACTGCACAATGGGATTTTTTTGCCGACAACAAGAAGCAGCTCATCCAAACAATAGTATATCAAGAAATATTGGCACACTGCACTATTCATGATGCCCCATTAATTAAGTCGCCCGATGTACATTGCCATTTAAGATGCCGCTTTTAGATCACGACTCAAGGTATATTTAGGGCACATGTGTTGCTAACAACAATTAATAAGGACCTGATTTGTCCAATTCAAACCGAGGTGCATCAAGGAATTGGCATACCGCAATGTGGGAGGAAAATCATCACTTCCTTGTAAGTCATGTGATGTTCATTCCCAAAGATGCCGCTTTTAAACCACGACTTGACAACAACCAAGGACCTGATTGGTCCAATTCAAACCAAGGTGCGTCAAGGATTTGTCGTACCGCAATGTGGGAGGAAGTCACATGATACATTCCCATATGAGGCATAACTGATGCTATAGTTCAGTCATGTAGTTCCAAATTGGCAAGCCTCCTTACACCTACGAATTAATATATAAGAGCGTTAGCGCACACGAGGCTCACATAACACAACCGGGCGCACTGTGCTACACGCGCGTGACACATGTGCATGCCAAAATCCAGTGCGTATGCTTCGATTATTTTTGCTCGCGGAGAGATAATAACCACATATTTTTGGAACTGACTAAAACTATAGAGTGGTGCGTGATGGCGAATGCATTGGGTGATGATTATTCATGAGCTGATCAAACGCTCAGGCCCTAAACTTTCAATCTTCACATTTAGCGCTTTCCAAGGGGAACTGATAATGTAAATAGGGAAAATGGGAAGGATCCGGTGTACCCGTGCCCGTGGGATTGCATGCCTGTTTTAACAATGATCAGTAAAACATTCAATTTAAAATGTTCAAATAAGTGTGCTCCTCTCCTCAACGCTCCTCTTATGATATCTCGATGATTGTCAAGCACCATTATAAATCAACATTTCTCTTCTACCATGGGAATTCGCTTCTTTTCCCGTCGCCGTCAGTTTGTCTTCAGAAAGATCGTCATGGCGGGTGTGGCTTGTGGAGGAGACAAACCAAACTTACAATACAAGTTCCAAAAATATATCGTCACTTTTGCGCCTAATTACTTAACACAAGCACACACGCATTGCATAAACCAGTGTTGTATCGGTAGTACTTTGTGTGATGTTTAATACAGATGTCTGAGACGCAATGATAATATTGACGTCTTGCTTGCTTGCTTGCATTCAGTTAGCATTTGGGGACCTAAAATTGGTAGAGGGTTTATGTAAGGAATTAAAGGCATTTAATTCCTTAATCGCGTTATACTTTGGGAGAAAGTAAACAATACACCTTATTTAAAGCCTGTTACATGTAAACACCACCTACAGTTCTTTGTCTTAGTTCATCTGGATTGCTTGTAGACGTAGACATAATATTGAAATTTTTGTGTGTAAAAATTCAAAAGAAGTGAAAGATGTTTAATGACATTTTACTGACGCGCTGGTAGCTTCATCAGACTGGCAACTCTGATTCCTGTCTCACTTGGTTTTAAAACGTCTGTACTGAATTATTGCTTCTTTCCTGAGTGTCACCTCAAGTTGGTGAGGGGGTAACATCATCCTGTAGTATAATGATTGCATGATGTTCATAACTCCAAACCAATTGCAATTGCACAATCAAAGAAGAACGATTACTTAGGCACAGAAATGCTGCGTGGAAATGTTGCGCCTATGAGTATGACTAGATTTACACTCTGATGCCACTTACCAACTTAAAGTCAAAGGTCCACTCTGGCTAGTTCACCCAGGGTGAACTGTCTTTCTGGCTAGTTCACCCAGGGTGACCTGTATTACACCTGTTCATTTAGTGACACTGACATATGGAATAGAGTTGGATGGAGAAATCTCAACCTTGAGAAAGTCGCAAAGGATCTGGCTGGTAAGAGTGGACCAAAGGGTTTAAAGGCATGCACCACTTTAGGTTGCTAGCCACATCCAGTTCTCTTGGGAACTTGACAAGGTTAAAACTTCTCCATGTTAACTCTGTATTGTCTGTCATCAAGCATACAGGTGGGTGACCAGTTGTCTGGCAAACTGCCAAGTGGTTAAAGGCCAGCTTTAAGGTGAGGCGCGATACAGAGAATACACAGCCTCAGTCCACAGGTGACCAGTTGTTCTGCCTACCACTTGCTTTAAGGTGAGGTTGGTTATACAGCGAATACACAGCCTCTTTAAGGCTAATCTGGGTTTGTTTATTTGCAAGTCTGCCAATGAATGTGACCTTCGCAAGTTTCTGCTTGAGTTTATTCTCGGGAGATTTAAAGTGTATTTGGTTCTTCCGGAAGCTTCTTGAAGGAGGGCCCGATTGCATAACTCACGCTATGGATGTTGGAGGAGCTCCGCTATTTTATGCTTAAGTTTGTACTTGACCGGTTATAAGTTTGGAAGCGTGTGCTCTATTATGTCTCATGCAGAGGCCCGTTTGTATATCTTGTGCATATTGCAGGCTGGTTTTTATTTTATGGTGTAAGTTGGCAATGTAAATGTAAGCTGATATTTGGAATGTATAATTTCGAGTGTCCTCTTGTCTTGTTTTCCTTTTTAATAATTCAAGGGTAAAACAGTAATGGGGATCCAAAATCAGCTATTTTATTTGGATTTCAACATAGATGCTCATGGGAGTGGTGTACTCATTGCATTCAATGGATCAATGGACGTCAAAATAACATGACGATGACGACAACATGATGATGACAACAACACGATGTTGACAACAACACGACGATGACGATGAGGACACGACAGCCCTCAATATAAGAAATGAAGAGGGCATGCAATTTAAGACAATTTTGAAGGGGCGTCAATTTTCTCCAAGGCAATTATGTACTTTTGAATGGAGTGAAATTAGCCAGAAATTGAGGTCATCAAGGCAACTAGGTGGGGCATCGAACACAAAGCCTTCGATTAATTTTAGCTCTTCAACACGACAATGACGACAACATGACGATGACGACAATACGACGATGACAACAACGCGACAATGACGACAAATCCTTTAAGAAAGCTACCCCTGCTTTTATTGATACCTGCCATTGTTAGCCAATACTTGAGGAAACCTGCTATTTTGCTAACCTCGCAATCACAACGGGGAAAACCCCTGTTTCTCTCATCTTGTCTCTCAGACCGCAGAGCATGTTAAACTACCTGACAGGTAAATGTTAATGTACTCCTTGCAAATAAAAACCCCAACAGCTATATAACTAATGCCATTTCATTTTTGTATGGTATAGACCGGTTTTAAGTCTAATAAAGGCCAAGCGTCTGGCATAAGACAGAGCAGCTTGGAATAAGATGATCCGGAGATGTGAACGTATGTCAGAGTATGCGGATCCACAACCTCGCCATGCACAAACAACATTCAGGGGATAGTGTCCCGAAGCTGCAACCACATTTTCCGACAATAATACAAAATATGTGATTCAATGACTTGCATCCAGAAACAGCAACAAATGAAAAGACATTTTTAAAGAAGGAAAAAAAGCAAAAGACAGAGAGGCCAATCGTCACAACTGACGGAGAGGCCAAAGAAGAAGAAGATGGTAAAAATGATGAATGTTTAAGTATGGGACAGGGAGTTGTCCAATCTGATAAGTCGATACAGTATATTTAGGAGATGGGGTATAGAGAGAGAGAGAGAGTGGGAGGGGGTACCTCAGTTTAAGGTAAAACTCAGGAAATACCAAATATGTGCAGTCAAGTGTGCAGTGTCTGCCAAAGGGATGCATGTCAAAGGTTTAGGCGGCGATATTAACGCCACCCCCCCCCCCCCCCCCCACAATAATAATAAATAAAAAAATTAAAAAAGGACAAGAAAAGGAACAAAGAGGAAAATGCTTGACTGACCGACCCTACCTGAATGGTACATCCGCCAGTATAAGCAGGGACTTTCCCCATAGGCTGATGGAACTTTACAGTGTGTCCAAAAATGATGGGTCTAAAAATGGGAGAGCTGATAACTCTTGAAATAGCAAACTACCTATTTATAATTAGGAATTAGAAATAGTAGACATATATATACCTGAGGGGAATCTGTCAAATGTTGAGACAAATCTGTTGGAAACTATTAAAGATACATGCGATGATGACGTGTTCCAGACAGGTTAAAAACCTTTCCCCCTAACAATCTGTCATCCATTGAATCAAGGCATGCCTTAGACTTGTACTTGAGTCGGAGCTACCCGACAAATATTGACATGGCGTGTCTAGTTACTATACTCTATTAGGCCTCCTCTGGACAGTGAAGTAACTTAACAGACGCAGTTTATATGCATGCGTATCTTCCGCCTTTCAACGCTTGTGTGTATACACTAGTGCCACGTGTAGGCGCATGCGTTATGTACTGCAATTATTAGAATACGCAGTTACGTCACTGTCTCGTGATGGCCAAATAGTTAATCGATTAAAATACATTTAGAACCATTTCTAAACACAAAGTCAACAATTAGCTAACAAAAATCTTTAGTTAAATTAATGTTACTCTGATTTTTTGGCATTTAAGAGTCCTTTAACCGAATACACTTTATTGGCGGGGTGTACATACAGTTGTTAGATACTAAGTCTTGTGTGTTACTCGGTTTCGTCTTGAATTGCAAATTAATGTCTAGACTTATTCTGTGATGGTACGGGGAGGGTTTTAACAAGATGGGTATTATTCTGTCAAGGTGCTTTCATCGTGGCGTGTTATGTCCTAATTCTTGATGTTCATGATTGCCCTATAAATCCTCCTGTAGGGACATTTGTATGGTATGTGTATTGACGTCTAATGGAGGACATGGCCATACACCCTTAGGGGGGTGAGGACCCTACTCATATATACGTTTTTATGCATGAAAAAAGAGAGGACTTCAAAAAAGGTCCTCACATTGCCGGCTGGTAGGGACAAAGGTCCTCGGATTGGCGGGTTCAACATTACATGTATGGTAAAAAAAAAAATATGTCCTCAGATTGACTGTAACTTCTATACTTTTTTAAACGTGTTTTAATACGGGTCATCACATGGGTTGGTGCTCGACTATAGATGTAGGGGTGTATGTATGTATGTATATAATGCTGTTTTGGGGGCAGGGGTAGCGTAGCTTTGGGTCAACTAGCGTGGGTTCTAGTGGGTTGCAGAAAATGCTAAATTTGGTAGGTGAGCCCGGTCATCCGGGTACTTTGTACCTTTTGTCGTTGACAACAAACCAGACGTTTTAACTACCTATCAGTTTTACGCTCCACTTGCTCATACCCAGGGATCGCATCACGCTGTGTACGCTGTGTAAGAGGCTTATATTTACCTCTTCGGTTTGTGGTCAACGGCATGCGACGTCACTCCGTGGCGACCTTTAGGGAGAATTTTAACATGATCATTATCAGGTTATGCCTGAAATAAAGTTCATTTGTCGTCTATATTTCTGAATCTTCTATTAATTTCAGCCTTTGTGTGGTCTTTTTAGCCCGATTTCATACATTTTTTAAGGTTTTCGGGTGATTATTTATATTTCATTTGATCCATTTCCATTCCGTTTGATACAGACCAGTATATTAGTATTTAGTCAAAATGTTGCGATCATATAGTAATTTCTTCTCTTTTAATCCCCTACTTGCAGTTGAGATGAAACTGCATTTATATACTGTAAAACCAGATCTGTCTGCATCCACTTAGATTTCGCCAATTTCACGAGGAGCACTTACTCGGGGGAATTTACATGCCACGAATATTTCCAATCTACCTTGTAGCAGTGCATTGCAAAGTTACATTTGCAGAATTTTCATGCCGTGAATTAGGCCAGTATTGCTGATTCGTGAAATTTTAAACTTGCGAATATTTCTGGTTCTACAGTATGTTGACGCCTGGGTTTAATAAACGTTCATTACTATGAATTAGGCTACATTTACACAAAGATATTGGGCTAATTAACCTAAATTTAAGCTGATTGGACCATTATTTTAGGCAACACTGATGCATAGATGGTGGGAGAAATGTCACACATGATTCAGGGGTTACAGCGATTAGCTGTATTGCTTGTGACATTTTGATTTAAAACTGTAGCACTTTTTTTCCTCGTCTTCTCAATTTGCCCTAAAAGCTATTATTGATACACAAAGACGTGAATCAAGGTTTCGATGACATTTTGTGTTCGCAACATGACCAAAATGATTGATCAAAGCTTTTGGTGTGTTGTGATATGTTTCTTGTAGATGGGGTACAAACTGGTGAATGCATTCGGTACATACTTCACAATCTATAAACAAAACGTTTTGCAAAAGTAAAAATACACATTTCCAATAATTATTACTTGATTGAATTAGAGAAATGTGCAATTCACTTTTTGTAAATTGATTAACCCTAACTCTATTTCACCACACGGCAACAGAATTTTTTTCCGACACCCAAAATTCACCAGAAAGGTCACCCCGATCCCCCCGGGATTTGAACCACGGACCTCCAGCATCAGGGCCCAGATCCTAGCCACTACACCACGGCTCCCAGTCGACACTCGGCGAGTATATTCGCCTCGTTATATAGCATGGGTCCGTTTTGTGGCCAAAAAACCTGCACGCCGGGTTATAGAAACACTTTTTCCGCACAGTTGCCGTCGGGTGTAGTAGAGTTAGGGTTATATATGATGAAAATTACCAAATTTGGAATGAAAAAAAAAAAAAAAATACTGTTTAATGAATCACATTAACAATTGAGGAGCATAATAAAGGAAGAATGCTCAATAAAAAGATAGGATTATATTTGTTGGAAACCTGTCAAACAATGTATAACATGATTTGTATGAGGTGTTTTACTATCATGGGCCTCATCATGCAAGCAACACACGATATCTTATAGACTTGTACCAAGGAAAACATTAAGTTCCATCTTCAAAAAAGCTCATTTCGATTGAAAGTTTGGTTTTAACTTTATGCTGTTAAAGACGCGAGACTCCTGGCGGAGCAAGTTAGGACCATTTGCAAACCAGAAGTGAGCGCAAGCGAGCTTTGAGTGGTGGTGGTGTGTGTGTATTTGGGGGGGGGGGGGGGGGGGGGGGGGGGGGGGAGCCTAGGATGGTTACTGAACTTTCCTTTTGGTATAGTTGGCCACACTTAGCCAAAATGGACAAATGTCAATTGGGGACTTAATTATGGGCTACAGAACTGTATATATATTTCATGTTCCACACATTTGTGATATTTGGTTGAAATGGTGGAGCCCCTGGAGAACTAAAACATGCTACAAATGAGGGTCTTAGGAAACTGCTGATAGGGGTGAAAAAGTTTAAAGAACTCCAGCCCGCCGCCGTTCCCACCATGGGTTTTAAGGCAAGATTCCAGCAAATGGCAGTTAGCCGATTCCAACAGTAAATTGTAGAAAAAGTGCAAATATTTCAGTAAAGTATAGGCCATAGCCTGATAATTGGGTGTGTTATTTTCAAAACTGGCAATGCAAAATGTGCAAAGGAAGCCTGACCAACTGGCTGCCTAAACCCATGGCCCTACCCACCCTGGAACGAGACAGCTTGCAACTATCAAATTGCACTTTCAATATCTCATACACCCTGACTTGTGCAGCTCGTGCACTTTGGTATAGTTCAATCAGTTCCAAATTGGCGAGAAATATTTGGTTTTTATCTATCCGCGTGCAAAATTAATCCAAGCATATAAAGTGCGATTGTGGCATATGCAAGCGTAACACATGCAATGACGCTGCCACATTGTGCGCCATATTGCGCCATGCGAGAGGTTTTTTTCGACGGTCTTCTGAATTCATTCGCTGCTTTAAACAGGTTTCGCCAATTTGAAACTGACTGAACTATAGTTTGTATGAGGCAAGCATGAATGCAGCGGGAGTTCGGGGAAGGTTTCAAGGCATAATACCCTTGAGGAAATGCCAGTGGGGGGATGTTAGCCAGAGCTTCAGACAGGACTTCAGATTATCAAAATGCTCTTGAGTCTCGAAATATGTAATTATTTCCTCCTATCATAAGTTATAATTATCTATATAATTCAAGGACTTAGTCATAATCTGTTTGACATTTTGTGATGTTTTAAACCAAATTAGTCCAAATTGTTGTCTAGGAGATATTAATGAGCGCATCATGACTACGTGGGAAGCTCTTCAATCATGAAATATTTATTCATTTTTTAAAAAGTTGTAAACAAGTTACATGGTGGAAGAGAAACACTGGAGAGAAAATGATGAGAATCTGGTTATAAACGGTTCTAGTAATATAACAAAATTCAACCGCTGATTTAGATCTAGTCATAGATCCTCTGATTACCCATAGATCCTCAGACTACTCAAATCAAATGTCTAGCGACAGAGGAACACCAGTACACTTAGCTATAGACCAAATCAATGCTTATGCCAATTACACAATGGTCAACATTACAGTATTTATTTCTTAGGCTGGTCAGAAGGTGTACAGATAGCATATATCTGATCCTTTTCCGCAACTTGTGTCCCAGGACCACAAGCTCATCATGATTAGATTTATTCGACTTGTGTCCCAGGAGGCGTCAAGACGCAATAAATCTTATTTGTGGTTCTGGGACACAAGTTGCGGATGGGACCAGATATATGCTGTATAGATACAACCACCCCTCATCACTCATTGCGTAATTGCGTTATCAATAAACCTCAAAAGGGACCCCCATATAACCCAACATACATCTTTCTCTAATCCATTGAGTGCCCCATGATTGACTGTTTAGTGTCGCTTAAATGATGGATAATGTAAGGTGGGTGGGAAATAAAGACTTGAGCTCCAAGACGTGCGCAACGGTGCTGAAGGGTGCCTCCTCTCCCCAGTTTAAAGGTGTCCTCAGTATAATGATCAAATTGTCGGGTCTTGTTAATTTTAGATGGGTGGGACATATCTACTAGGTGTCAGCCAGGGGTTTTCCATTTAGTGGTCCTTCTCCCCAGTTTGAAGGTGGTGTCCTTAGTATGATAAATTGTTGGGTGTTGCTCTTAAGATATCTAATGTAAGATTGGGTTGAACATGTAACTTAACTCCGAGACATGGCCAAGGTTTTCCAATGACTGCCTCTCGTCTCCAGTTTAAGGATCCCTTCACCGATTACTTTGTTGAGTATTACTTTAATGACGTCTAATGTAAGATAGAGTGGCATAGCAGGGGTTTGCCATTAGTTGCTCTCCCCTAGAGGTTTCCTTCTACCATGATCGTCTTCTTGGGTGTTGCTTTAATGATAGATAATTCAAGGATGGGAGATGGGATGGGTGACCACTGTTTGCACCATCTTTGCAGTTTAAAGGATCAATCATACCATGATTGCGTTGTTGGATGTTGCTTTAGTAATATTTGACGTAAGATGGGTAGGACAAATAGACTTAACCCTAACTCCCACGGCTATGTTTTGTGTGTATCGGGTGAAGGGGGAAAAAGTACAATTTTTTTAACCAGAAAAATCACCGAGCACCCCCCGGGATTCGATCCAGGGACCATCCGCACCCCAGTCTGTCCCCCTATCAACTGAGCTAACTCCCCAACGCATATTCGTGCCCACATATGCTTGCGGTAGGTGACGCAATCGAGCCAATGCAGCAGCACGCGCGTGGAGATAGTTTTATTTTGGATGATTTTGTATGGTGTAGTGGGGTTAGGGTTATGCTACTACAAGACTTTAACAGGGGTTTCCAATCTATGTCCCTATCCCAGTGTAAAGGTTCCCCTCATGCCGTGTTGCATTAAAGATATTTTTATGAAAATGTGTGGGATGTATTAGAATAGACTATAGTTATTAGCCAAGATAAGCTGGGGATTTGCCATGAGTGCCCCTCCCCATTTTAAAGGCAATTCCTTCTTATCTTGATCAACTTGATGGACGATGCTTAAATATTAAATTATAGATGATAGACGTAAGATGGGAGGTCCATATAGACGATAGCTACGAGACTTGAGCATCAGGGTTCCAAATGAGTGTCCCTCCACAGTTTTTGAAAGTTTCTTAGGTGTTGCTTGAAGGATACATGAGGAAAAATGAGCGAGATGTACAGACTAAAGCTATTAGTAAGTAGGAGGTTTGCCATGCATGCCCCTCCCCCGGTTTAAAGGTTCTTCACACCACAATTGGCTTGTTGGTTGTTCCTTAAATGTGTACTGTCGTGGCAAAAGGATGCAGTTGTCGGTAAAATGCAATTTGAGTAGTGATGGCCGATCTTGATCGGGAGATCAGAATCAGCGCCGATCTGCATTGAATCGGCCTTGAATCGGAATAGGGAAAAAAATGCAAGTTACCGATCCTCCCTACCGATCTATTGGATTAAAAGATGTTGAATAAAAATACACCTTGTGTAATCACAATAAATTTTCAGCTTGTCGACTGTTATTTATTCCTTATTTTGTTCAAAACGTGATATTGTATTGTTTATCCATCATCATCATTTTTTGGTGGATAATTAACGCATCATCATCACCAATTTGTATGTAAACAGCAGCTTTTTTCTTATAGGGATTTTCCCTAGCCATTTCCCTAAACACTTGCAACGTAAATTTAAAAAAAGGTGATGCTCCACATGCGCAATAGCGATTCCGGGTTGGCAATTATTGATCCCCTCGAAGGAAATAAAAACACCACTAGATTGGTAAGTGAGTGGGATTGGCGCTGGTGTCAAATTATAATTTGCTAGATCGGAATCGGGATCTAAATCGGAAATCGGCAGTACCGATCTTAGGTTGGATCGGAAAATAAGAACAATTTTACAGTAATTTTTCTTCATAAAATCAGAATGCAGTATCCAATAGATGTCAACCTTTTCTTTGAGAGACAACTGCATCCTTTTGCTTCGTCTGTACTCAAATGATAGCTGATGCAAATCAGATAAGATATTGACTATATAGCTACAAAACATGGGCAGGGTTTTCTTTTGTGTGCCTCCTCTGTCTCCCCTTTAAGATTCCTTCATACCTTATTTACCATGTTGGATGTTACTTTAATGATGTGATGCAAAATAGATGGGAGTACACACAGGACATAGACTTCAGTTACGAGACATGAGCAGGGCTTTCAGGGGGTTTTGAAATGAGTGATAAAATCGATAGTCCTTGGTGTGATGATGAACGGATGAGGGGAATCTCGAAGGCAAACTGTAATTTGTGTACAGTGTTCTACATCAATATTAAATTAACATTTGTAATAGGAGAGCGGACGTACGTACGCAGCATTTTGAAAACACATTTTGGTATAACATTACGTCTATTACGGTAGATTTTGCAGAATTAGATGCAATTTTTCAGGACATTTAAGATTTTATTTTTGCTAAAGATAGTAACCACCTTTTTTTTTAATCTCTGGAAATACAAGGACTTATTTTCGCTAAAGATAGTAACCACCTTTTTTAGCTCATCCTACTACAGTAGGATGGGGCTCTTGTTATCACGTTGGAAAGGTCAGTGATAGCATGGTGAATGGCAATAGTTTCTAAACGCTAGGAAGTAAAAATGGCCCGGAAAAATGGCAATTAAGACAAAACAGATAAAACATTTAAAAAAGTGACTCGGAACATCTTCTAGATATGTTACGATACAACATATGAGATGCATTTCCTGATGTTTTTCACTTGCGTTAAATTGTTTTTAAAGGTTTAACCAAAAAACTAGGGTGTCTTGAAACTCGTCCAGGTCAAGCAAGCATCTGCATGGCAAGTCATTTATCACTATCATTATTCAAAGAAGATTTCTTGATGTACCCCATAATGCTTAGCGCCCCTACAGTATTAGCAGGGCTTAATATCACCAGAACAAACAGTGTCACACATGTGTTAAAGTAATTAACAACTGAAGGTCATCTGGTCATGTGATGAAAGTGAAGCATCCTGGGGTGCATCAAGAAATTGTTGATCATTATTTGAGCTTGTGTCAAATTCAAAACAAACAGGAGTTCCTTTAGGCCAAGAATACTTTTTTGTTTGTTTGTCCACATCCGACCGACTGTGTACCTTGGTGCCGACCATATTATTTTTTATTTTCTATTATTTTTTTAAAATAACTTTTTTTTGAGCTATTTAAATGGCCAAAAGGACCGTCTTATTCCTAATTTCATACGCTGTAAGCTGATTTCAACATAATATAAAACTTTTTTTTTGGGTACCTACCTAGTTTAATAGTTCGGGAAAAAATAGGTTTAGTAATACTTTCACGTATATATATCTAACAGAACATCACCACTATGTTATTTCACTTTTTGCAAATTTTCTATCATAATAAATGGCGGCGACCGACAACATGTTCACGGTATCTGCGCATTGCAAATTTGTTACAAAAAATACCCTTTGACCGAGTGTTGCAACCAGTACTACAATATTGCAACTTTATACAGACAATCTGTCCGAGCAGGATTTCAATTCTAACAAACTCATGAAAAAAAGTTCAATACTATCAGTGATGTGTTTTGTGTTTGGATGACTATCATTCACAGTATTCATGCCAAATTTATATTCCCAAATACAATATCCGTATTTAATTTTTTTAATTTTTTAATTTATCCAACCTACAGACCCTACCTTTTTCGGACCTCTATGGACAAACAAACATTTTTTCTTTGTTGCCTTATACCACTGCCTGTCTTCAAAAGCTTGCCTAAACAAACAATTATTGTTACTGTCACACTTCTGAATCAACATATCAATGGACAATATAATGACTGTTTATCAGTCAATCCAGCAGACAATGTGTGCTGTAAAAGCCAATATTTTCATGTACAAATATTTTCGCACATTTTGACATCATAGACATTTCGCGAATTGTTTTTTTCGTGGGTGATCTTCTGGATGCACTGCATGAATGTTGAAAACATTATTTTGGCGTGTCATAATTTTCGCCAAAATAAAACCGCCGCCAAAATTTCAGCTTTTACAGTATATCAATAGCTACACTGTATTATAAAATTTCGGCCATGACCTTGTTGTGAAGTGTTGGTATAGATAAAATTACAACTGTTTAATATAATAATTAAATAATATTGAATGGAATCATGGAATTATGATGGTCAAAAGTACACAGATGAAAAAATCCTGGTGTTCTCTCTTCGTACTCAGAGGGGTAACACATGATTGTTCCAGGATCTTGAAATACCCCCTATTTGAAGGTGTTTCGCGGACAATTTTGCCAATTTGACCCCCTTTTTCGTATTAAAAGGCGGACATTTTCCCTGAAAATAACCCCCCTTTTTCACCATTCCAAGGACACTTTATATATAGTCCCTCTATTTGCGTAAAAACGAGGACATTCTATTTTATTTTCTTCTTCGCGTACATAAACCTCTACAAAAAACACCCCTAATTTTGTTAAATCGCGGACATAGGTTTCAAAATGACCCCTTATTTTTGGAAAACATGGACAAAGCTTCAAAAAACACCCCTAATTTAGGGAAATCGCGGGCCAGGGCAGGAAAAAGAGGGCAAATCGGCAAGCTCCTTGTGCCGGGAAATGTTGCCATATCGTAGGAAATCCCTACCCCCTAAAAATGTTTTTATTTAAAATTAAAAAAATTAAGAGTTTTTTTTTAGAGTATTAGGCATTATACAGCCGATATTCCATAATATGATGCACCATGGCATCAATTGGACCTTAATTTTCCAAAAAGCTTAAAGGGCACAGGAAAAGGGATGATAATCCTGCTACAAGTCTTTGTGGGACATTCCATTACAATAAACAGGGCCAGAAAATGAACATGCCACAAATGACATCATTTGTGGTATATTGATTATCAGTGAGTATCATGAATAGATTCAAACCAGTCACCTGGAATTTTCTTTTCATAGTACTCACAGAGCTATCAATAGTTCCACAATTGATGTCATAATCAACTAGCACATATATTGAATGCTTTCTGGTCCCTCCTCGTAGACTTGACTCAAATCACACCACTTGTATTTGCATTTCATGTGCCCTTTAAGGTTCTATGGGGGGCCGCTAAACCAGCGGTAAATCCAACTTTGTCGAATTTCTCTTGCAGGGAAACCTTGCATCTTTTCCAGCCCTGTCGCGGACATAGCTTCAAAAAGCACCCCTAATTTAGGAAAATCGCGAACATAAAATGTTCGCGGAATGTCCGCGGACATGGTATGTTCGCGGAATGTCCGCGGACATGATACAGAAAACCGCCCTTTTCCGCGAGTTTGATGCGTACCCAAAGTCAATGTTGACTGAAACCACCGGGGCAAAAATGTACCTCAATCGTTCCAAAAGTAGGTGTAAAGTCAAAAATAAATTGCACAGTTCTTGACTCACAAAAGTCTTGTTGGTTCTTTCTCATTTCTCGCCCCCAATATGAATAACCTAGCTACGTCAAAAAAGTTCAGAAACCCAAAACTGCAAGTTGGCCACCCCCCAGGCCCCAAGTATTTCTGAACACTCCCTAAACGGCTATATCTTGCCTCTTGTCCCGTACTATGTGTTAACCAATGAGATTGAAGTATGTACACTTACTAAACGATAAAGAATAAATCGTGTATAGCTACAACATATTTTAATTGGTTTGAGCATGCACACTTGAGTTACGGGACGTGTAGCAAGACATTGCCCCCTAAACTATCCTTGGGGATCGGCAGAATTAAAAAGTGCACATTAAGTTGAAATATCCATTGAAAGTTCTGAGTAAAATGCTGAAAAGTTGCAGAATTCGCCAGTGTAGGTAGGCATAATTTAATTTACCAAGCCAGTCATGCCAGTGGGTACTGGATATAACAGACTATAAAATCTAGAGGCAATGTAAAAGCTCATCAGAGTCCTAAAATGATGTATTTGAGGTTTATTTACATTGTTTTTTGTGTCTAATTATTTATTTAAACATTCATATGTCAAAGGTCACCTATTAAGGTCACCTTTTATGGTCAAATGTCATCTGAGGTCAAGTTGTAAAATAAGCGGTAAACATATAAAAAATGATAATTTTTGTGCATACATTATTATGTTTTGAGCTGTTCAAGTGTGAATGACATTGGATCCAAAAATGTATAATGATAAAATTGGGTGATTTACTGAGTTTTAAAAATATTTTTAAAGAAAACACCTCATAGCTCAACCAATACATTATGGACCTAATCTATCTAATACATGAAATTGACAGCTTGTCACTAATGGACAGGGATAGCGCTGGATCAAAAATGTAATAGGTCTCATGACTTTTTTCAGGACCCTGTAGGACTTCAAAAAACAAATTTAAGGGGTCCCCAACAAAATTGAGGGGTCCTGAAGTTTGGGTATTTGAAAATTTTACATTTTTACGGACAGTTTTAATGAATTTATATTGTGAGCAAAGGATGGATATGTAATTTACAGAATTTCTTAAGGTTTCCATTTCCATACATCGTCAAATTTAAGGGGTCCCTTCAATTTTGATCGGGACCCTCAGTCTTTCCAATAAGAGATCTGACGCGTCACTACAAGAAAGTGAGAGGTCTAGGACGCGCAGATGTGTCAGAATGCGACCCCTGCTAATGGATACATGAAATTTATAGCTTGTCGCTAGGTGAGCTTCTGCATCATTGATGCTCTCGTTTTAATATCTGGAAATACAAGGACTTTAAGAAACACTATAGTGAGAATTAGAAAAAGATAGTTTAGGTGTTTTTGTTGTGTTTTTTTTCATTATAGGTATCAAGGTTTCAGGAAGATAGTTCAGATATAATTATGTATAAAATCCACTCAGAGGTACGAATGCAAAGGCTAAGTGGAAATTATTTTAATGAACTTCCTTGGCAAGTTATCCAAAAGCTGAGTGCAAATTAATGATAAAAATAGCTTAGTCAATTCAGTTCTGGATTTATATTTCATAGAATATGTTAGTGATACATGAAATTGCTCTTACTGATGCAAGAACTGTATATACAATGTTTATGTTACGCTCGGAAATCGGGAGGCCTGTTACAGTCTTTGCATATGTCAAGATGTTCTAACGCCAACTCATCAAATGATTCTGTTCAAGCAGATCGGTTTTATTATCGCAACTATTTTTAGAAGAAGCCAGATGTCGTTGTTTGTCTAGTCACATAAGTTCAACAACTTGAAAAAACCAATATGTGTTGACTGTGTGTAGTCCATGCTTTATTTGTTTGTGCGAAATCATCCCCGTCAGACACTTTTGCCCAAGGGGGGGGGGGGGGGGGGGGGGGGGGGGCGTTTTCACGATTTTTTACCGGAATCAGTGGCGTAGCTAGGGGTTTTTTCCGTAAAAGGTTGCCCCAAATTTTTTTCAAGTCAGTCACCTCTTGAATTTCACGTATGTGGTGGGTGGTGGGGGGGGGGGGGTGAAGTCAAAAAATTTCGCACGGACACCCACCGTCGCCCCCCCCCACCCCCATCTGACGGGCCTGGAAATATCGTTTGAATATCTAACACTTTTCAGTACGAGATGGGAATATCATCTGATACCGTACTTTGCCGGGATGTTTCGCGATGTATGAGCTTGTTGTGCAAATTGTTTTCGATGATGGGATTAGGTTTGACATGTAAACGTAGGGAGCAAATACTTAAGATTCTGTTTTGAGTTGTGGGGGTGGAATGGGATGTCAAATATGATGATAGAATATTATCCTCTTGAATCTTATCTTGCCAGCATGTTACGTGATATGTAACTTGTTCAAATTGTTTATGATGATGGGGTTGGGTTCGTATATACAGGGGAGGGGGGGGGGGGAATAATTTAGATAGTTGAGTTTGGACAGAGGTGTCTGTCTGTCTGTCAAAAATATGAGATGAAATATGTTATCTAAAATCATATCTTGTTAGCATGTTACGTGATAATATGCCACTGTGCACAATTATTTTTAATGAGGTTGCCCGATTCATGATTGAAAAATCAAATCTTAAATTATATCTCGCCAGCATGTTACGTTATAAGCAATTTAAAGACATTATGGTGAAGGCTATAGACATATGCAAATGCGCATTGAGACGTCTTTGTCAAACGATCATGGATGTTGGCTGTCAAATGATCCTTACAGATCACTAATAAAACTATCGTGCAATAAGTCTAGAACTAAACACAGGTGACAGTCTACTTGTACAAATTCATTGTAGTTTTTGTTTGCTTTTTCGTGATTTGAAACTTTTTATGTAAGATCTCACCTACTTATTATATAATATTCATACACTCTTAGTGGTGTCGAACCAATCAGAGAGCAAGAAACTTAAATACGCGGAGTGCATTGAAAGTGTCTAATGCACTCCGTGTGTGCGCCGCTCACCGCACGCACTACACGCTTTGTTTTGATATGTTGTTCAGGAATCGTAGGTTCGCCGATTTTCACTTCGGGTGTCAGCAAACTGGTTTACAGGTTTTTATTCGTCTTCACATAGATTATGCTCAAATTGTGAATTTTGATATGTAAGTGTCGTGTATGAATTAGGTCAATACATTGAAAAAATCAATGCACTTGTGGAAATTTTGATATGCTCACAATAGCACTCCCCCTTCGGGGTCGTGCCATTATTCACACATCAACATCAGGGCGCATGCATCGATTTGTCTAATTTCTCTCGAAACAACTGACCTATAATTAATAACCATGAAGTCATGATCAGTCAGCTGTAGAACGGGGCCCGTTTCAATTGAGGGCACTCTATTTAGTGACGCACTGCCGTCATTTTTTACACGGCTATTCATCAAGTGACGGAAGTCCGTCGCCCGCCGGAATTATGAACAAAAACACTTTTCAATAGAGGGCAGGCTTGGGAACGGGAGTGCGTTTCCAAGGGAACGGTCTCCCGTCACAATGACTTTCAAATTCATAAAAAGCCGATTTTGCCGATTTTAAACAACGAAATAACTCTCTTATCATAGAGAAAACCATTACAAAGGCATCACTTCTGAATACTATAGGGCTTATATTTAATGTAAAAATTATCACACTTACCCTTAAAATTCTATAAAATGGTGTAACCTCGTCTAGAAAATGGTGGTCTCATCGCAGCAAACTGGACAAAAAGACATTATTTTAGCTTGTGTCGTGTGATGTTGGGGTCAAAGGGTAAGGGGTCAAGGGTACCTTATGCTGCCCTCAACTCGATGGATAGTTAATTTTAATGCAGATATAGAGGGAAAAGGCGAAAATTAAATCATTGCGCAAATTGACGGGTGTGCGTTACCTTAGTAACATACACCCGTCAGGGCCCCTTTCTACAGCTGACTGATGATAGGCATATTAAAATGGACACTACCTGATAAGCGGAGATATAAACTTTTAAGAAATCAGCTGATTTTATGACTCATAATGAATAGTCTGTTCTTGTTGAACCGGTTTGATCAAGCTTTTAAGCCGGCATGGCAGGCAGGCATGCACTTATAGCTATGTATTTCACTTCCCTCTAGAACCCTACTACTTCTTACCACTGCCAATCACTTTAATAACTCTATGCTGCCTTAGGGGTCGTTCATAATTTTCGCCATTTTCAGTTACGTACAAAGCGTACGTAAGAGGGGGGGAGGGGGTCGAAATATACCCCAACTGTACGTAACTTTAATGGCGATCTTGAGAGGCGGGATTTTTTTTTTTAAGTACAAAATAAAATAAAATTTCGCCATTTATTGCGTACGTAACTCGAGGGGGGAGGGGGGTAAAAAGTTACGTACGCTCTGTACGTAAGTGAAAATGGCGATAATTTTGGACGACCCCTTAGTGCACGATCATTGCAGGCCATTTATGTGCTCAAGAAAGTCAGTCTTTCGTAGGGATCTCACATGGCATAGTGGTTAGAGACTGGGACTCCCATGTCATTTACCTGCATTTGATTCCCGATGCCAACAAAGCATGTTCATTCCCTTCCCCCAACCAATGTCCAATGCCTGAAATGCCGTCTGGAGTGCAGAAGGTCCCAGGTTCAAATCCCGGTCCAGGAAATATTTCATTTCTAGACCATCAGGAGGGACAGATTAATTATTATCATGCACCAATTGCCTGTTGAAATTTGCTGGATATAATCACAGAGGCCTGGATATGATGACTTTCCCAAGTATGGTCCATACACCCTAGTCTTTAGTTCTTGGAATCTTGGTTATTGAATTGAGGCTTATTATGAATATATATGGTTAAGTTCCACCACAGGTGGATTGTGATTCGTCATTGAGTGTGTGTTACTGCTTGATAATACATGAGGTATAGCTAGTGAGCCAGCCAGCCAGCCAGCCAGCGTACAGTGCCTGCCTGTCAAGCTTAAACCGCCTGCCTTCCTGCAGTTAATGAGTTGGATACGAACATACAGTGTCTGTGCTGTGTCGAGTGCTCAGACATCATAACACCGTGCACTGTGAAACGAACACACGCCAAAGTACTGTAGCTCCGTGTCTGTCTGTCACTGGAGAAAACGTCGCAAAGGAATATATAGCCAGATGATTATTAAGTAGTGTTAAAATAACGCATTTTGGATTGAACTTTTGATTTGATTGAAGATGGATATTGTGATCAAAACATGACTCGTGTGGCGTTGATATTTACCACGCACCTGTGTGTTCACGATGTGAAACTGTGATTTGTACATAAGGTGGCCGGGGCGTTTTGACATTTAGGATTTATATGTATACATAGTACCAGGGTAACAGAGACGATATGAAGCCCTGGCGGACTGTGCCTCTAAGAGGGAGATGTCAGGAAAGCTGGACGGGTGTTGCGTGTCGGCAATGTCTCCCAGTGACCTGGCGTGTCTACCGCCTGAAGAGTTAGACAAAGCTTTATTGTCACTGATTATTCTCTATCAAAGGTAAGAAATCAGTAAATTATTGTGGTCACTGATGCTCAGATATGAGACGATACAGAATCAATCGATCCCCCCAGTGATATAGCGACAATATCTGTAATTTAAGTAAGCCCCCCTCCCCCCCCCCCCCCCCCACCCCCCCTAAAAAAAAATTAAAAAATTAAAAATAAGAATAGTTGA